>JAUZNK010061828.1:0-14837 GCA_035046665.1 Euphysa ruthae
AAGACTAATTTGGTGTCATACCCAGATTTTTTCAGGGATTCTTCATATAGGCGCGCGCTTTGATTGAATATTTTTTCACTTACTGAATACAACATCTGAGCAGATTGTGTTTGCTATCAAAAATATTCTTTTAATCATGAATTAAAGTATACAAAATGCTTGTAGGCAGTGTCATAACCGAGTTGAATCTATGGCAGGTCACAATTCTAGTCTAGCAACCAAGATTAAATCACTGAACAAAAAATGTTTTTAAACGCACTTTTGTAGACATGAGCTAAACCTCACTGTAAGTGTTGTCATCAAAAACATCCGAAGTCTCACTGAAATTTTCACAAAAACATGTAAAATTTATAAGCTCATCACAAAGTCTCCACAATTTAGCATTAAATTCGATGCCATCAGAGACTCAACAGATGGCAATTTGAAGTCCGTGCATAAATTTTCTCCAACATGGCAGACTATATGAGGAGATGGTTTGGAATCTTTTTTCGAAAATTGGCAAGGTTTATTTGATCTTTGGAGATGGTCGATATACTGAGTTAAAGATAATGAGATGAAAGCAAAGTTTCCTGGGTAATGTCTGTAATGTCAAAATTTGATTTAATAATTTGAAACAAACGAACAGATGTTTTTGCCGCTGAAAGTGAGGATTTAGCCGCGCCAGTTATTACTGTATTGACAAAATTCGGAGCAATGAAATGCATGAAAATTTTTGGGAACGTCTCTTAAAATGGTAGTCCCATTTTGATGCGTATGATGCTAAACTGTAACGAAAAAGGAAAATACCTGACCATATTTTCAAAGTACACCAAATTCACAGAAAACCTACTATTTCCATGATTCGACCAAAGCAAATAACCGTCAGTTTTAGTTTGCTTTTGATCTATTGGTTGTATTACTCAGAAGCTTGATCAACATGATTGGAAAACTTATGTAGATCTGCAGGAATCTCTCTTCCAGCCCATCAAAATGGTAAATAGGCAAAAAAACCTACAATCAGTTACTCAGTTCTATGAAGAAGAAATTAACAAAAACCTCGCCACAACCCAATAATCTTTACTCCCTGGCATTGCAGAATTACTAGGATTTCATACATAAATTTGGCCACATTTTTAAAGTCATCGCTTGTTCTTTTGAATATGATGGTATTGATAGTGGATAGAAGTAGTGAAAATTTCTATTACTTGGTATAGTCCTACCCATATCAAATCTTTTCATTTCTCATCTCAGTCATTTTATTTATAGATATTAAAATGAATTTGATTCCATGTACATTTCCTTCAAAGTACTCTAGCATAGCTTCAATTGAAAGAATTTGTTTGTTAATAGATTTACATAAACTTTATTGCTACAACAACATTTTTACTGTTCTTCCAATATCGCCACAACGTGACTTCCCATTGTTAGCTGCAAAGAATTACCAAAAATTACCTAATCCAAAACCAAGTTTGTGGTGGCATTGATATTTTTATAGTTTTTATATTGAGCTGCACATTCGTGTGAAAAATATTGCACGTTTTTTATTGCTGGAAATTTTTACTTGACATGGCAGAAAATTTTAGACTGTATTCCATAAACTATGTTGGTGTCAACCTCTAGATCATCTAATAATACATAAAGTGATTTGTGTTGCATTACTTCACCATGTTTAGTGTAAATGACATTTTTTTTCATTGGTTCATATATTAAGAACTTGGGATACTGGACGAGGACAGACGTACACCATCTTAACTTTTCCATAATACTTTACCCGAAATTAGGTGATAGTTTCAACATGAGTGCAGCCATCAAGTCGATTCGAACCATGTACCTATTCGCTGCGGCCTCCATAGTTTATTTTCTTAGAATATTGCTCCATGGATCCACAAAATGTGAAATGAAAGTTACATTGGGATGTAGAGTTGTATAATACTTTGCCCAATGGTAACTCTGGATGTCATATTTCAATGAAAATGTATATTTTTTTGTCAACATCACTAAGTATATTTGCCGAAACATCTGTGTTTCTTTATGCTGTTTGAGATATGTCGCTTTAGACTTAAATAAAAAAAAGAAAGTACAATCAAATTGTCAACAGATTGAACAAGGATATCAATAAACTGCTAATGTTTCGGTTATAAAAGCTATGATCGATCAGTTCTAAATAATGCAAGATTTGCTCTCTTTATCACATACAATCCTTTCCAACATTTTTTGCAACCCAAACTAGCGCCAGCTGCTAAAAAAACTTTATTCTGATGAATGGTGCAAACTGAATGTGTACTAGA
The DNA here is from genome assembly GCA_035046665.1 of Euphysa ruthae. Classification (NCBI taxonomy): domain Eukaryota; kingdom Metazoa; phylum Cnidaria; class Hydrozoa; order Anthoathecata; family Corymorphidae; genus Euphysa; species Euphysa ruthae. Next base: position 2,268 of record JAUZNK010061828.1, read on the forward strand.
AGGCGCAATTGAAACAAACCACTTGGGTCTGAATCAAAAAAATTTTGAAAAGCCAAGCTTGAATAATGGAAATTATGCTTTAAACTTTGAACATCTTTACGATCAGGTAGAACTTGTGAATACTCATCATCCTCATAAAAGTGTATCTAATGAAATCAACGCACGTTTAATTACTTCTAGGTGTGATAAAATTCTTCATGCTGGTTTGAGTTTCACTACCTTTCCTTACTCAATATTCTCCGAGGTAATCTATTGCTACTTTACCATTCCATGAATCTGGAATAAGTGTGGATAACTGAAATAACGTTTTAATACATGTAAAAGGCAAATGAAGTTTTTGTTTGATTTCATTTAACAAGGTGTTATAATCTTTTGCTTGCTGTATTATTTGTGAAGATACTAAATCTGTATTACTACTGCATACTTTAACATTTCGTTTACCCAAAGGCTTAAGAAAATCTGAGTTTTAAGGATTCCACGGTTTTATTTAGTTCTTCCTCTGAATAACCTAAACGTTGGTTTTGATGTAAGTTCCGGTATTAATACGTGTTTGATTTAACAGATTCTATTATTTTGTTGAGATTTTCTTTTAAAATTTTTTAATGAAATTGATACGTCTTGCTCTTCTAATACAGTTGATGAGGCTGTTCGTCTTCTGATGAATGCTCCATGTCTGAATGTATTTTTTTGTTCAAAACTCTTACATATGTATTTATGTATATAATTACATAGTTACTGTTATATGAGGACATGTTTGAACTACCCTAGGTGAAACTATTTGAAATGGCCATAAAAAATTAGACCTAAATTCTATTTTATTAACAATCAAAATAATCTAACTTGATAACCGTTAAAGGATTGTGAATTTTTATTATATATATATATATTTTCATTTCAAAAATCATTGAAATGTGATTCAATTTAGCTACAATGTATATTAAATTATAAAGAAAGCAATCATATGATATTTCAGAACTGTGTACTGGTGCTTTGCTTTGGCCATAAAAATTTCATTGATGAATTTTTGTTTTTAACATAGTTAGGTTTGTTAACATCTTGTATTATAAAGTTTATTTTTATGTTTCGAATATATAGCTAGCAGTGTGTCGTTTTCTTATGAATTTAACATTTCATGGTGAGACTTCCATAAAATTTTTGATGAAAACTATAAAACATGGTCATAAAATGTCACATTAGCTAGTTTCCACTGCTTTACACCCTGGTAATAATAAAAAAAATATGCATATGTGGTATTTAATGAGAAACGAATGTCAGCAGTTAAAAGCTAATGTTCCAGAGAGGCAAATTTTTTTATTAAATTCTGTTGCAGATAACCATCATAGAGGGGTTCTGAGGAACCCTCCTGGTCTGGATAGGGTTATGTCTTTCGCTGATATATTGTGTGAAATTTATTCTTAACACCCCACTGTCAGTGTGGTAATGTGTTAATTTTTAATATTTACTACTAAAACAAAGGATTTTTTCTTGATATATATTTTGTATATAATCTTTTATACTGTTTATGTTTTTTTAAAATTACTTTCCTTCAAATGTCTCCGACTTTTTAACTCTGATCCAATGTTCCGTAGTTATGGTAACTGCTGGTGGGAAGCCTGTTGGATTAACACGTATCACGTTATTCTTTGTAGTGTAACCATAGACGTAAGATTTTACGGGATCAAAACCAATCACTTCATCCACTTGAATAGGTAAAACTAAATGATAACTACAATTTTGAGAAAAACGTTGCCAAGTTACAGCAAAATACGACTAAAATCTTTTTCATAAGGAATTTAGCTCAAAAGAATATAATTTTCAATCTTATTCCTAAAAAAAACTGACAAACCCTTATTCAAATATGACAATCGCAACTCTGGTGACAAATCTCTATGGAAGACGTAGTTGATTGCAAAGGTAATGATGACAAAAGAACGAAGTGTAATAATTATTGCAATTATATTGATGAAGAAACATCGAATTAAATTAAGAATTCCATTTTCGTCATCATCTATGATTATCATTGTTTGTGATTTTTAGTACATCGAAAAAAATTATTTAAAAATACTTTTTAAAATTTCACTTTGAAAAAGGTATATCAGTTAACGAATCAATTTTATAAACTGAGTACTAATTTTCCACTAACCGAAATTTTAATTTGTGGTATATTTCATAGCCTTTTCATTGTTTAATTTTCCACTTTACGTGGTATGTTCCCAATGTTGACCAAATTAATTGGAATGTTTTACATTTTCATATTCCTAGCACGAAAAAAAAAAAATATCTAATTGTATGAACTTTTGAATATTAAAAATCATCGTTTTGAAATTCTAATAAAATTAAATAATAATTATATTTTTTGTGCTAAAAATTTGAACTTACATTTTATTTTCCCTGTTGATATTTCTTTTTGAACACACTTTGATATTCTCCTGCAATACAAAACATGTGGTTTTACAATGTTATTCTCCTGCAATACAAAACATGTGCTTTTACAATGGTATTCTCCTGCAATATAAAACATGTGATTTGACAATGGTATTCTCCTGCAATTTAAAACATGTGGTTTTACAATGGTATTCTCCTGCTAAAACTGAAAGTCTATTCAACGATTTATTAATGTTTTACATAATAAAAACGCTTCCTAATGAAACTTTCAAGTCCTTGAATAGTTTGTAAATTAGTTAAGTGCTGATAAATAAGATTATAAAACAATTTCATAACTTAAGACCGCAGTTAGGTCAGAACTATGGGCAGCATTTCATATACCGGTTGCAATGAATGTTTATTAATAGCTTATCAGACTGGCAGTTTTACACATGAATTATCTAAATCCAAAAATTTAACATTTTTTACCGTCGGGTAATCTCTTTACATGTGAATATAAATTTGCTGCATTCAAATCTTGAGCTATTTGTAGAAGCGCCTTTAACTCGAACCAATGCTAAAAATAAAGCAACATTAAAAATCAATGTTTAAAGTCATGACATAAAATTACGGTATAGAATTGAAATATTCATGCGTAGTTTTAATAAGTATGAGGATGGTTGGTCGAACAATGTTAAAAACCCATAAATTTGTACGTTTGATTTGAGCATTTGGACTGACTGGATTAACCAACCAAGAAAATTTCAGAGAAGTTGTGAATTTGGGCGTTGTGTATTTGGGCATTGTATATTTGGGCGTTGAATCTTCAAGCTGGAAACATAGAGTAATTATTCTCGGATAAAATGATTTTATTAGAATTTGGTAAAAAAACATCACTAAAATTAGATGGATAATAAAAATTCTCCTTCCATGTAAACATATCTACTTTATACCTCTTTTTGGCAGCATGGTTACAATCCTTTCATGCATGATAGATTTTGTAAAATTATGAATTTCATTGTTCATATAATGTTTGTAAAACAGATATATAATGACAGATACACTTTTATTCCCCACGTTCATGTTTTCTTCATTTTCAGCATAAACAGCTGTAAACTTTAAATGAGAGTCGATGAACAATTTATCTACCTGTAATTAAAAGATGATATATAATTATTATTTTTATCAGTTTTTATAAATAAATAAATAAATAGCTGTCAGCTTTACTGGGATGATCCAATAATCTATTTGTATATTCTATCTAAGCAGTTTGGATTCCATTATATTAGAGAGTTTTCTGAACAACTTGCGTGGATGTGAGAGAAATGGGTCTTAAACGCAGAAATATAAAGTTGGCCATCTTATATGTAACTTTCTTTTATTTGTGAAACTAAATTTAGAAGGGTCTGCTGAATACCAATTACAAGAAATCATATTGTGTCAAATTATCTATAACTTTTCCCATAATGCCGTCGCAGAAAATAGCAGAAAATCTGCATTTATGATTTATAAATCAAATGAATGTTAAGTAAGATATTTTTCTGTCCTAAATTGATGGAAACTTTGAAAATTTCGAGTTTTAAGATTTGGTTTTGAACATCCATCGTCAGAATTTGCTTTAGGTTACGCATTTGTGTTTTTTCAAGAAATTTCAAATTTTTCAAAAAAAAGTTTTTTTGTGTTTGCCATTTGAATTTGCTGACTTTTAAATCTGTAAACTTTTATTACCGTTAGTTATTACACCATTCAATTTTATAATCAGTAAGAAATTTTGACTTTGCCCGAAAGAAACGAGAAAGTATGAAAAAGGAAATTCAGCGTCAGGCACCTCTAGAGGAGCAAATGGCTGCACTAGGTGAAAACAATTCTGTTAGCCCACTTCAGATGCTCAAAATTAAAAGCATGTGTCACCATCGAAGGCATTACAAGCATTAAATAATTAATCTCAATATTACGATATAGCTTGACAAGTGTTAGATCCGTCAATTTCCACACATGAGATCGAGAGACTTCCCGATAAACGCCTTAAGTTACAGGGTAGCAATGTTTGGTCTATCGAGTGCGTTAAAATTGAAACCGATTGTTACGAAATTCAAGATAGCAACCTCGAGACAGCTTCATTTTATTTCGTTAAAGGCTGACAAGATTTCAAATGACAGGTTCAACCTGGAGCTGAAGAGCTCGGTAAAATGCTTTGGCAGCAATTGATTATCTCTTTGAGGATTACCAAGAGCTTTCCACCATTGGTTGGGGTCGAAAGTGTAGATCTAAAAGATCGAAGCTACGAACTACTAGAATGCTGCTGAGACCACCAATAAAACTTCAGTCAAGTTTTGAACGACAAATAACCGATGAAGAAGACAAAGTTGATATACTGACATAAAATTTTGGTTAGTACCTGACCATGTAAGGTTATGATGACAAAACACATCAAAATGGAATTGTTATTAAGCTACTATACCAATACCATGGACCACGTTGAGAAAGGAAATCATGACGAGGCATGGGATATTTTAAACCAAGCAAAGCAAGTTAGAGCCCCATGTGATGAACTGAAAAAAGCAGAGAACTATATCGCTTTCCTTAGAGACTAGACCATACTAAGATACCTAACAATGTCGCCGACTTTCATTAATCTTCCCAATAATGATCGCTTAGTTTTGCCAAGACATCAAGGCACACAAAATTGCTCAATTAAGCTGGCTGAAACTCTCTATTTTCCTGATAATTGGGAAATGTTTTTAATCAGTGCTACCATACCATACACCTAGTGCAATGTTACAAAGAAAAACAAGCTACTGCTTCTTCAAGCAAAAGTTTTCTGTCTAACCACTGGGAATAGGAGTCAGCTTCCACAATAGTAGACTGAAAAATTTGCTCCTTAAAAACACATGCCTCGCTGTCTCGTTGAATACGGCTACAATGAAATCATATATCGTAATATCTAACAACAATGTCCTTTCAAGGACTTTATTTGTGCTTCTGGTATCCTAACATGTGTAAAAAACGAGGCTGAAACCCATGTTAGTCCCAACCTTGTGGTAATCACTGGAGGAATTAACAAACTCAATCAGCATCAATAAAACCAAAGAAGATATTTTCCATATCCTGCTCCTAAAATCCATTCCATTTGGAAATGCATATCCAGGTGAAATAAATGACTGGAGGGCTATTGCACATGATTACAAATCTGCCCCATTGAACACACGCTCATTCCATTCAATCCAAGTAGATGTTGGAGACATACCAGACAATAGCTAGATTTGAACCATTTCGAACTAAGTAATTGAATCAGAATTCGTAAAACGAATTGCGAGTTCCAGTAATGCTTACTAATGATAAGAATAGCACGCACTCTCTTCATTGCTTTTAATATGATGGCAGAGCAATCCCTCATTAGGGAAAGAGGCACAGGTTTCTTTGGAAACCTTTGGCCTGGAATCAAGCTTATGCCAGGCCCTTGTAATGAAAAGAGTTGCAAACGCTGCTCTGCCAATGCCTCAATAAGACGCCTTTGCAGTTTTTACCACGAAAGTGTCTCTAAAAGAAAGAGTGAAGGCCACTGCTCAAACAGCCGCCACCTATGAAAAACTCATGAATCTTTGAATCTTTGACGTGTAGGGCTTACCGCTGCACGCCAGATTCTGTGAGTCTGCGTACACCCACATTAGAAATGCGCGCATTTATAGTATAGTATAGTATATTAATCAGATGTTACCATAAGCTTGTAGACGCCAAAGGTAAATTAGATCGCACAAGCGAACTTTGTTTTGAAATTAGCGACGATTTCACTTTAACAATCCCTCCTATTTCGAGGTAAAATTTCAGGTAAGGTGCAGTGCATATATATTGCAACTGGTAATAAATTAGCGCTGTCCAATCTGTTTGCGCATGGTTTGCTTAGGAATGTTACTCTAACCGCTAGATCTTGTCGAGTCATGCCCAGCCTAGACCGATCGTCCCAGCTGGAGATTTAGGTCACCACTAGTATCCAGTTTGCTTGCGTGACCATTTTCCGTACCTAGGATACCTTTGATGCTTAAAATTGCTCTCAATAAGTAGGCCTTCGACCTTAATGGAAAAGGATTTGGTGTAGATGGCATATGTGAAAGCCCGTAGCACGTCGTCTTGGGGGAAAAGACTTTGTATACTTCGAAGTGACAAATTGGTGTATTTGAAAACACATGGTATATTAAACCACTGAGCCCATTCATTTTTTATTTAATTAATTAATTAACATTGGTAACGCTTATATAATTGAATACGAATATAAACAAATATTGTATAAACACTAATATAGACCAACGAATTCTTTATTTTTTTATATATAATTTATACCATATTAAACAATAAAACAGAAAAACAAGCAAATAACGAATTAATGAAATATTTGACAGGTAAATGATGAGAAAATCCAAGCCTTAACAGCTGATTTAAATTAGGACAATGATTTAAAGCTTTTATAGGGTAGGGGGAGACTATTCCAAAGAAAGCACGCTTTTAAGATAAGTGATATTGTCCCATAACTAGATGTTTTTGTAGGTACGAGTTTCAAAATAAATGAATTTCTGAGAATTTATCGTACTTCTTTTAGAGAAAAATTATCCCACATTGAGCAGGATTTAATTTGTATACAGATTTATATTTTTCTAGAATTAGACTCTGTGAAAGTTTTTTATGAACACTGATTGTATTTTCCAAGAGAAGCAATCGTTTAAAATCAAGTTGAAAGCTATTGTGGATTACCCGTCATGCTCGATTTCGAACACAATGTTATTGTCAGTTTCATGTAAAATATCCATGAGAGAGGGCAATAATAAAAACCCATGTTTTGCCGTCATTATACTTGATGTAGCAGATATCATTGGCATTCTCGAAGGTCAAGAGCCGATGTTTTCCTCCTAGAACTTTGCAGATGTAAGCAGCTTCGTTGTAGTCACGGAAAATAATATTTGACTCGTCAACATTGCTGGCGCATTTTCCAAAGAACCGGACAGCCAAGTTTCTGAGTTGAAATTTGATGCCGAATTTTCCGCCATTGCTATTGAAATACTCGCGGGCAGTGAGTGCTATGATATCAAAGGAATCAAGTAAGCTTCCGAGCTCTGAAGTTGTGATCCAGTTTTGCTGCAGATGATCTCCTATGCGACCGGCGGTATATCAATAGGCGCTTGGATCGAACATCCAATAGGGTGAGGATGTCGCTAAGGGGCCTACCCTCTATGTACGCTTGACGCATCATTGTTGTCGTGAACGTATAAGGTAAATTGCATCACAAACCTTTCTCATAGAAGAAAATGCTAGATAGGATGGTCGTATATTCAAATGGTGATTCTCGCCTGTTGTTGTTGTCACATCTTGGCTGCTCCATGTTTTAGACTCAACCTGAACTAATTTCCAAACATCTCCTTATTTCATCTGCTTATATTTATATCATCCCTGTCGAGCAATTTTTTTGGTATTCCATTTCTTGCAGATAAACTTCTGTTTTTTCTTTAGGCTCATCCGTAGTGTCTGCTCAAGTTTCCTTTGCAAATACTTTAATAATATCTTTGAATTTAGAAGTGATCTCCTTAAGGAACCATTTCTCACCAGAAGAGCATTGTCACACAGCCTGATTCGAGTAGTCGAGTGAATAGCTCTAATTTCGATTGCAATCATTATACTCTTCGTCCCCTATTCAATGTTTTTTGTGTCGCTGCAACTGTCTAAATTCCTTTATTACCGTATGAGACATTAATGTTGCGAATGGCATGTTGGGCAATGCTGTAAAATGAGTGGATATCTTTGATTTTTGGCGGATCGATTAAAGTTTCTGCCCAGGCATGGTTGTTATAACAAGGTACAAAAGCCTTTGTGCTAGTTTTTTATTTTCCGCTATCCTAAAAGATGTTACCCAGAGCTTTGAGAGCAACCAAATTATCTTTGATGGCAAACTTGTCTTCACGTGAGCAACATGTGTTTAAGAGCTTCTAGACGAAGCGTTCTAATATCCACCAGTTCTTGGGCGTCAAACCATTACCTGCTCCGATTACATTATCCTGGAATTGGTTGAAGACGTAGCGAAAAAAAGACTTTGTGATCTTGCTGTCCTTTTCTGTATTCAACATTGGCCATATTTTCCGTACTCTTAATGAAACGGCCGTAGCTCATAACATATACTAGATACTACCGACAATTCCTCAAAATTGTCTGATAGATACCATGTACAGCTCCAGCGTTGACCTAATCCCAGATGTCAGAGACATCTTTTTCTCGGTCGCTCGGTCTAAGGTTTCAGTAGCTCACTTACTTCCAATAGTGAATAGCTTATAGTGTTCGTCTGAATCGAAGTTTTCTAGCACTTCCAAGCCTATGTTTTAATTACACTAATGTCTTTTTTTCAAAGGAGAACCAATAAATCTGACCCTCATTCGTAATATCTACCGTTTTTCAACAGATCGTATGTCAAATAGACGAAAATCGACACCTTCATCTATCTCTGTGCAGACGATTATACTCTCCTTCCTTCTTGATGTATCAACCGTTTGGGTAGAGCACTGGGGCAATTAGGTCTTATAATACGTCCAGATAATTTTGCAGGTCTGGTATTTCCTTCTTTAAATGCGGCCTAAATGAAGAAAACTGTAGAGGTTTCAACAGCTTTTCTTTATCAGTATAAGGAATGAGTTGGTAGGGTGGAGAGGCTTCACTAACCTTCCCTTAACAACTTCTGGAATAGGCAAATCAAGGATGTTTTTAGCGATTTCCGTGAGGGCCACATATTCAGCAAGTGTTTGCTCGATTTCTTCATACGTGAAGATGTATTGATCCATAAGTTGTTTCTAGTCCATGCTGGGAATATATATCTCTATATACCATAGTCGGACAAGTCTCTAAAATTTTTTTGGACCAATTCACAAACACACATGCAAAGTCTCTACGCGCATTCCAATTTCAACTTTTTAGGAACGCGTTGAGAACCGCACATCCTTTAAAACTCAATCATAGTTATTGTTGATATGTGTCGCAATATATTCGACAAACTTTTGTGACATAGTTGTGACATATTCACCTTCAACCACGGGAATCCACTATCTTCCTACATCTTTCGGTATAACGTGGCCTGACACACCTCTAAAGGAAAAAAACCAGGGTCTCGGAGCTGAGCTCAGTGGTTGGGGTGTAGATTTACAATTACCAATTTTATGTGTACGTAAAACCGTTAAATTAGCATTTGCTAACTTTTTATCGACTTAAAACTGTCCTGGCCTACATCAATACTTGCCGATTGTTTATATAAGCCAGGTTTATATAAGCTCTTCCACTACGGGGTAGAACCACATTAGTTCATGGGAGGCACCACATTTTTGTCGTAGGTTCTCTCACTTCAGAGTATATAAATAGTATATATAATATATAACTTAGTATATATAATCTCTACTCTATCTTTTTCATCCCCAACGATATATATTTTGAAATAATTCATGAAATTTTTATTATTATTTGCTCCAGTTTTGAAATATTGCATGTAGTGCTGATTTAGAAAACAACGGATCGTTTTCTTTTTTAGCACTATTAATGGATGCTGAAGGCGTATTCACGACATCCATACCACAGCCAGCACCCGAGTTATATTTTTACAGTATTTTTTTTCTCAAGATTTTAACCTATCGTTGCCTTATATTAAATAGTTGCAATAATAGAGATTATATGTAATAAAATTATTAAAAACTTATCAGGCATTTTATAAATGATATCAATTTATACTGATTTCTTCAATTCCCTTGAAAAAGTCGTTATATTTTTCCAAAGGTTATGTGGAGTGGTAATTTTAAGGAAATATTTTCAACAACCTTTATTATTGAAAGAAGAAATTTCTAGACGATTCCTTTATGTAGTAAAAATTAATAAAACATTACCAGTAAATTTTTTAGTACTTCATAGTAAGCATTTTTCGTGATAGTTAATGGCGATTTAAACGCCTTAATACAATAGGTTAGCGCTATTAAATTTATTTATGATGTTATTAAATGACAAATCGAAGGAATTCAGTTATTCAATAAAACTTGAAAAGTAAAAAAAGGAATCCCATACCTTGACAGAAACAAAACTACCAGTATCATTCGAAATGGAAGATATATTGACGGTAAGTTGGCTCCAAATAAACCTTGTAAACATCAGATTTTTTTCATGGTGAAGTAAAATTGATAAATCATCTATATCAACATTACAATCTTTACTAGTTGTACCGTTAAAGTAAACACGCATCTCGCCACTGAAACATAAAATTAATATTTATAAAACATCCATACAGAGCAGGAGAGTTTAAACATATCAATTATTCTAGTAGCGATAAACACATCGATTTATTCTAGTCGCGATAAACACATGCATTTATTTTAGTTGTGATAAACACGTCGATTTATTCTAATTGCGATAAAAACATCGATTTATTCTAGTTTTTTTTTTAATTCAAAGAAATATATGAGTTTGACTAAACATAGATAGTTTCGCTCATCTCATATCGCTTTTTTCCACGTCACCCAACCACCATTGATAATTTTACAATCATATTAAATCAAGTCTTCTTTCTGCTATGTTTCAAATCCGTCATCATCTAGTACTCATGAACCAATCACCCTACATCGCATATCATGTATTGTCAATTTTTACGGTTTAATTGCCGACATACTATATATTAGCATTTTAGTCTCCATATCATGTAACAATAAAAAGTGAATATGATAGATTTTACTCAGTAACACATTTTATACAATATATCGTCGCTTGTATCTGTACTTAAGATCTGTATCGTTGGTGTTACTGTAATTTAGCACAGGTAGTTAGGCTATAAATAAAAGTATATTTTGTACTAGTTTACGCAATATAACAACCCTAAATTTCAGGGAAGTTTACTAAGAAACACTTCTAGTATTGACATATTCAAACGTTTTTATCCACAATGATACCAACATTAGCTGATATTGCGTATATAATTTGCTTTTAAATACATATGTTTTTTTTTAGAAAAATTAACCTGGTCTAAATGTTTTAAAAACACAATCAGATTAAGACATTGAATTTAGTAGAACAAAAGGAAATTTTATGATGTTTTGTATATGTTTGTCTTAATTTTGAGGTTTCCAACAGTAGATAAACTCTTTAGTTATAGGAAACTTTATATGTACTTGTTTTTGTAGATACAAAATGGATAAACTTAATACAATACTTACACAAAAATTAAACTATTGAGTTTTAGCTGAGTTGCTCCAGTTGTGATTGGGTAAAATCTTTTATAAATAAAATTATAAATTTTTAACAGAAATCATTAAATGCATGAAAATCAGCTGGTGCTGTTGAAATTTACAATCGTTCAATCAAAAAACACACTCTGATCTGTTCAGATTGTTGAAGCGATGAGATAACACGTTCTTTATCGATGTTTTCAAAGGAAATTCGTCTACCGACCACAATTTTAAACCAAGAAAACTTTTGGTAAAGAAACAATTAAAATGGGTTTGCACTCTACGGTAATTGATTACAATGATGAAAGGGAAAGAATAGTAAAATGATGAGAGGAAAAGAACAGTAAAATGATGAAAAAGGAAAGAATAGTAAAATGATAAAATGGAAAGAATATTAAAATGATGAAAGAAAAGAATAGTAAATTGATAAAATGGAAAGAATAATGAAATGATGAACGGAAAAGAATAGTAAAATGATGAAAAAGGAATAAATAGTAAAATGATGAACGGAAAAGAATAGTAAATTGATAAAATGGAAAGAATATTAAAATGATGAAAGGGAAAGAATAGAAAAATGATGAAATGAAAAGAATAGTAAAATGATGAACGGAAAAGAATAGTAAAATGATGAAAGGGAAAGAATAGTAAAATGATGATAAGGAAAGAATAATAAAATGATGAACGGAAAAGAATAATAAAATAATGAAAGGGAAAGAATAGTAAAATGATGAAAGGGAAAGAATAGTAAAATGATGAAAGGGAAAGAATAGTAAAATGATGAAAGGGAAAGAATAATAAAATGATGAAAGCGAAAGAATAGTAAAATGATGAAAGGGAAAGAATAGTAAAATGATGAAAGGGAAAGAATAGTAAAATGATGAAAGGGAAAGAATAATAAAATGATGAAAGGGAAAGAATAGTAAAATGATGAAAGGGAAAGAATAGTAAAATGATGAAAGGGAAAGAATAGTAAAATGAT
>JAUZNK010061839.1:0-14836 GCA_035046665.1 Euphysa ruthae
ATATGTTTATATGTATATATATATATATATTTTTTTTTTTTTTGACGCCAAGCCGAAGGGATTAAATATTACCGTCGTTTCAAAACATATTCTATTTAGAGCTTCAATTCCTTATTCATTAGACAGTGTGCATCTCAAATTTGAAAGATTTTTTATTTTAAATCTACTACACACACTTTAGTTCGCTCAGCTTTTAGTTCAAATTTTGTTAATTGAGAGTCTTTCAGCTGATTCAAAATCGTGTTTAGGTGATGAGTCGGTTTTCAAGTAAACCTTTCCATGCAGTTTTTCTTGACAATATAGAAGTAATAAATTGTTGATTGTGTTTTTTCTGTTAAGCCAGGTTATTTTTTTTAATGCAATGTTGAAAGATAATCTTTTTCATTACAGAAATGCGAGGATCAAACAATACCAAAGTAATCCTCTGCATAAATAAATGCAAACAATATATTGCGAAGCTGAAAGAAAAGCTGATATCTGAAAGCCAACCAATGGAATTTTTGAAAAACCGATTTGTAGACAAAATGAACGAATATCATGAAGAAAAAGGAATTGTAATTCGTAAAGAAGATGTACTCTTTACTGAGTGGTTTGATGGGGAAACAACTGAAGCTCAAGAGTTTGGATTGTGTGGTGTCAACGACATTAAGAAGCAAATAAAAGATTATCTGGTGAAGTACGGTATATATAAGCGTGAAGAAGAGAAAAAATTGGAAGAATGTGTATCTGATCTTAAAATCGAATAACACTTTTTAATCTTTTGGTATAAAAAATGTTTACAACTTACCTGGATACTTTCGAGAAATTAAACATTTCTCTGAGTTTAAAAACAATATTAACCTATATTTCTAGAAGCGTTTTTGCAAAATTTTTAAACTTTTATTTACCTTTTTTGTTATATATTTTACAAATACAGACATTTTGAAAGCAATACTTTATGTACTGGTATATGTTTATCCTCACAAATATTCATTTATAAATAAATTCTCTTAAACTGCTTTCCTTTATAGTTTTCCTTGCTCAAATATTTTCAAAAGTTCTCTGAGCTATCCCATGGTCGTTCTATTTTCCTATGAATTCAAAATCACAAATAATCACATTATTTTATTTATAATTTATTGACATAATTAATTTTCATATAATTAACTTTTATTAGATCTGAGAATCGAGATTTCCAATAGGGCAGGAAGTTTCGTCACTGAAAAAACTAATTGGAACTAATTTTTATTATTGTTGTTCCTCTACATATTAAAAATTTTTGTGACTTCCCCCCAGAAATTAAATTTCCATTTTTTACATTTGTTACATTCCAAAAGGTTCTTTGAAGTTTTTAAGTGGCAGAATTACCACACTTTTGATGAAAAATAATTATTTTTCCTAACTTATTAAAGTCAATGAAACACGGAATTAATTAAAAAATCGGTGAAACAATTTACTTTAAAGAATTAAAACAGCAAATGTAGCCAAAAAATTTCAGTGACAGTAAATGAGCATATTTTAAATTCATTCATAAGCAAATTTAATATCATATTTTCCTTGAAAAACAATCTATAGATTTAACTTGAAAGTTTCTTTCTTTTCTCAAACAACCAAACCGCTATTCTTTGCCACTTTTGTCCAAGTAAAATGCTTTCAAAGGAATATTTGACGTCATCGTGCAAGCTAGTTTAACTCTAGTCATTGGGGCTTTGATGTGTGCTAAGGTTTGGCTTATGTGTGCTCGGCATCTGTGAAAGTTAGACTTCTTGAACATTTGACGTGCTGAGTATACAAAATGAAGTTTTGACAGTTTGGGTACAGTAAGTCCACGCAGATTCAAATTTTGGAAAATTCTAAATCAATTTCATCATGTTAGTCATCATCATTTTCAACTTTCGCCAAACAAAATCGAAATTTTTGGTCTAAATATAGGACCGAAAAAACAATTTTATGTGTGATAGTGCAATCAGCTCTTCATTTTCAGCAATAGCAAGTGGATCGCCGTCAATACAAATGTTAGAATTGCATGCGACATCATTAGACTGTTGTGGGGCAGAATCGCATTTCAAAAGTGAATGGAGGTTCTTGGTTTCAGTAGCTGCCTTAATGTCTACAGCATCAATATAGAAATTACCACCACTACATTGTGCACAAAGCTGAAATTGTACTCAGTCAGCAGTAGTTCTGCTGCCTTAGCATAACTTTTTTTCGACACCAAGAATTGCGTTTGCAGGTTGTTTTTCGAGCTTTTTGCATTCGACCATGTCCGCTTGTCCAGGCACAACAGGGTATTACGTCACAAGTTTCATAAAGCTTTTTGAAACTAATGCAGTAATCCTGTATCAACGGTTGACGACACTCTACCCGCATTTAAATACCTGAATAGCGATCCTAGGCGTTCATCATGTGGCACCAGTCGGTAATAAGCTTTACAAAAATGATGGATCCTTCGCTAATATCAATGTGATTCTTCAAAGTGAAAAGAGCAGCCATAGTTTTTCATAAAAAACCTGAAAAAAAAAAGGAAGGCTTTGTCTCTGCAAAGGTTTGCAAAAGTAAAAGATTTAGCAGTAACAGTTGTATTTAAACTAACCTAGCTGGTAATCAAACGTTGACAATGCCACGACAACGTCAGTTTTAACGTCGTCACAATGTTGTCGGTAGGTTGTAAATGAGAGTTTTTTAGACGTCGTGTACCAACATTGTGTTGACGTCAGTGCAAAACTGTTCCAATGTCGTAAAGACGTTGCAACTTCGTTGGGACAACGTTTTCGTTTCCACTTTTGTAAGAAAATCGGTTAAGGGTTACTTAATGACTTACTTTACTGAGGGATTTTTTAAGTAATGATTAAAAAACATCAACAGAAATCATTGAAAATTTTTTATTATAACAATAAGAAAGGATTCACAAGTCGAAGTGTTCCACACTTCACCATTAAGTTTCGTTCATAATTATGCGGTAAAATATTACGACGCTGGGGAATGGGTTACTAAAATTTAAAAACGTTTTATGAAGGGAACAACAAAGCCACTTAGAAAATTGAATAATATTCTTCTAAGGGCCAGTAAAAATGTCCAAAATATTTAAATGTCTTAAATATATGACCCTTAAATAAATTAAAACAAGAGGATCATAAAATAAACTTCTTATACCACTGATTACCTTTCAAACTCAAACTATCCCAAAAATATTTAGTCACGTACTTTTCAAAAACGTTCGAATATGCAAGCGCGAAATTAGATACAAGCTATACTTTAAGTGTATTAAATTTTGGGCATGAAGGCCAAAGCCGCGAAATTCATAACACTTAAGGTATTAAATAAATTTTAAAATAAAATTAATGCTTATCCATTATTTTCAGCTCCGTTTGTTCTTCGTTCCTTCTTCCACCAGCTCAGTCCACTTGAGTACACTGGAAATTTACTCCGAATCTCCGCCTTCGTGGCGCCTTGATAATTTGACTGTACACTTGTTAAAACAAGAAAATTTTTAGTAAACACTTGATAGCAGCATGATTCCATTTTGGGTCCGCAACTTTCCTGCCCACGATGTTTAATTTAAAAGTTATTTGGCAGATGCAGATTTTACAACGAGGCAAACTATAGGTTACCTATTTTTCTTATGAATAAACGATATGAAATATAGAAAAATAATTTATTTTAGATACAATGCTAAAGCCTAACAAATATCCTTGGACAAGGCAGGTGTTTTATACAAAAAGTGGGATACACTGCGGTTCTTTCTGAAAAATTAAAATGAAATGATGCCGAACTCAACAACAATAACTGAGCAAAGTTGCTTTTTTCCAAATTCCAGCTTCGCCTTTCCTTTCCTAAATTCCCCAAGCATGTTTTATGCCGACATTAACTTGTATGTCAAGAGCCTAAAACGATTATTCATTCAATACTGTGACTACCTTATATTCATTTTTACACAAATGCCAATCACGTATTAATGAAACGAGCGTAACTCTATTCTTAACCTCAAGTCAATAATATGCGTCTTTGAACCTCCAAAACTAAAATGCATGCTCATAAAAACAACACCATATGAGTGAGATGAAATATATTTACTTTATTATTACTTAGGAATACTTTTATGATCGTTTTCATGTCTCGTTACAGTCCACTGTTTCAGCAGAAACATGTTGTTCCCCAAAACAGCCTATAAGTGACTATAGGGATTACAATCAACCAAGTCATGTGAAAAAAAATTGAAAGCCTGTGATAAGTTAGCAAGTGACAAAAATAATTTTCTATCAAAGTTTGAATACTCATTAAAAATTTTTTATTTAACTCTCAATTTAGAATTCTTACCTCTCTATCACATTCCTCGTGTTCATGATCTGAAAAACTGATAGCGTAAGAAAATTTCTTGGTTGTTGAATTATGTTGCAGGTTTACTCTCTCAATAATTACCATGTATTATTTTTACCTACAGCCGGCCAACAAGCTTGCCATTCTTTCTCAAACCTTTATATATTGATGAAATTACCAAAAATTTTTTTTTAATTTATAGGTTTAAAAACTTAACATTCATTAACAGACAGGTTTAAATGAAGGTGTAATAGATGTATTTTCGAGATTTACTCCTCTAGATCAACACGGTTGATCTGCACTAACAGGGTTACCTCTAGTAGGTTGTGGTATTTCACCACGCCCGGACGGTCGTTTATACACGGAGGATCTCTTGATGATCCATAGCTTGCGCATCACGTTTTGCTGAGAAGAAGGGAGCCCTGTCTAGGACGCCGCTCTAGCCCAAATAGCAATGGATACTTCGTAAATCAATTTAACAGCCTCGGGAAAGAGGTTTTGGACGCACTTGTTTAAATAGAGTTTTGATCTCAAGCCTGACACTACGCCGTTTAAAGTATTTTAAGGTGATTAAGTTTTCATTTTTTATAAATTTAGGCGTGAAAACATTTGCTTTACATATTTCAATCAATGTCAATTTATCAATTTGTTGTCGTAAAGGAAACAGTCATTTTTTTAAAAGAAAAGAGTTCTTTGGAAATTAGTAAAATATACTATATATAGTAGAAAATAACAATCCTTTAGAGGTTACCTGGATGGATTATTTTGATTATTACTAATAAGGGTTTTAGATCTACTTTTTTATAGCTAGTAAGCTATACCTTTTTTATAAATAAAGATTTATACTAATTTGAATTGACAATATTTGTTTGCTTGTGTCTAAACTCGAAAGTAGTAAAATCCTTGCCTTTTTCTTATATTATATATTATATACGAAAAAGCATAACATTATTCTTCTTTCGATTACTTTTTAATATTATTTCTTTGAAATTGATTAAAACTTTTTTTAAATATTCAGTAGTAAATTATAAAACACTCTTCCATGGTTATTATTTAAATACAAAACACAAAAACGGACACAAAATATTATCACCAACGATAGAGAGACCGAAATTGATGAGTTCTTATTTTCTCGATTTAATTATTCTCTACTGTTCAAATATTATTAACAAAGAAATGGAAAGGCGAGACAAAATATGAAAGAATAGGACCGAATATAGGACTGAATTTAGGAAAGAATTTAGGCAAGAGTTTTGGCTCAAAAACTTGCGGAGTCTGCAAAAAAAAAACCTTCCTAATTGTAACTGAGAAGTCTTGGCGTTGTTGTCAAATAGGCTCCAGCTGCAAATCTCGCTATGCTAGCTTTGTTGCTTACGCAATAAAATCCTTTTTTTTTTTTTTTTTTGTAAAAACTATTGCAATAGATCAATAGATCAAAACTAAATCAAAAATGTAATTTCAATACTGTCGCAAGAAAATGTATTTCTGTTTAGCTAAAACTTCTTTTTCTGTATTAATCTCGAGTAACGTAAAAAAATTTACTCTTTGTTGAATTCTGTTACAGTTTTTTTCTATCATTATCCATTTTTAACTTTGGCTTGCCAACAAGCTTGTCATGCTTTCGCAAACCTTTATAAATTGATGCTTCCGCACTGGTTAGTCTTATGAGTAACTAGTCATTTTTTGGTAAAATATAAGCATTTATTACACAATAAGGTAGATACCTAAAAAAGAATTATTACCTAATAAATTAAATGTTACCTAACAAGGTTTAGAAAATGTATTATTGCCTTACAAGGCATCGAAAATTTGACGAAAGATTGGTGAAATATTTCATAAACTTCAAACAGAAACTCCAATAAAGGAAATTAAGTATAAAAATAATTAAGCTTAATTAAAAATATCACCAGAAAGCTTTTATCGCAATTCACCTCCTACTGTTGAAACTTTCAATTTTGAATAAGTGAGAAAAGTTTTTACAATCAAGCACTCTTTTTTATCATTACGATATGGTGGCCCATATTTGAAATTTATAAAATCTGCTTTGTTTTTATCCTAACAGTTGTTTATTCTCTAGTTAACAATTGTCTATTCGCATGTTAAATAATACAATCGTCTATCAGAATGTCAAAAAATATTAGTTTATAACTGTTTTATGGCATTATTGTTTATTATCGTTTTAACAACTGTTTACTACAATACAACAGTCAAAATATTATGAGACTTGTACACCATTAGGACACCTTATTAATTGAAAAAGAGATACCAAAAGGTGTTAAAAATATGGATACAACACCCTTGGTATATTCGACTTTTAAGTTTATTTTTTGATTTCGCTTGTAAAAAATTGTCTAATAATGTTTTAGTAATTTTCTAGTAGCTTTTAACAACTGTCTATTGGGGTTTTAACAACTACCTCTTCGCTCTTCTATCCGTTCGCAATAACTGCATGTTTTTTTTTTTTTTTTTTTTTTTACAAAGTTTCACAGAGTTTTTGACTATAAGTAATGCATCTACGGAGTTTCCTCATTTCCTCATCTTAATTTCTCAAATGACTTTTTATATTGCATGTGCTCCTTCTAAAGAAATACGCATCATCAATACTTTAATTTTTTTGTAAAACTAAGTGGAATATCCTCATTTATTACATACTGGTAGTTCCAGAAAGATTTTAACAAAATCGAAATTACTTACGTCTGTATCGAAGTTCAGAATCATGAATTTTCATTAATTTCCACTCAAATCATTTCAATCAAAATTCTTTGAGTAGGGAAAGCATTTGTGGCATCGTTTACTTCGTAACATTTTGTGTATTTCAAAAATACCTTACAACAACATTAGTAAACTTACTTAAGTAGTAAAACATTTTGACTTTTGATATTTTTTAAGTGAAATGTTAAAATTTGAGGTATGCATGACACTTTCACTTCAAAGCTGTTAAATCCGAAAATGAGAGTTTTACGTGCTTTGTTACAGTGCTTTTATTTCTGCCCGTGCTTCAACTGTACCTTTCTTGATACGTGATTGCTGAGGTAAATGGTTTTTAAACGATTGAGGATTATAATGTAACAGTTTTTGAAAACACGTTCTCATAGTAGCTCTGTAACAGACATTCAATTCCCAGCGGTGAACAGTATCAACATTTTTTGAAAATCCAGTTGTCTCGTCGGGAGTCTTTTTTTCTTTGTTTAATGTTATCTCTATTATCCTTTCTATTTCAGACTTACTGAACTAAATTCCTTCTGTTAAATGAGCTGCAAAGTTTGCCTTTAAAGTCTCTTCATGAATGTCAAGAAAACTGTTTGGCAAATTAAGCATGTCACCTAGAAACTTTGTCAAAATCTAGCATAATTGATGCTATCATACGCAAATGTAAAGGGAATAATATATTGAATACTTTCCAAAAGTAACTCCCAGCTGCCCGAATCTACTGCAGAAATTTTTTCAAAAAGATGTTTCCCATTTTAATAAACCTTAAGCAATACTTCTGCAAAGAATAATCTTCTGTATCCTCTTCAATGCGTGCTATTAAGCCATGAAAATCGCATGTCTTAGAGGAAAGATCATACCAGGATACCAAATAATGGTACCGACACTCCTTACTCTCTCTAATACAGTTCGCTTTATTTTAGCAAGAAAACACGTTACATGAATTTATTCAGTTCTCCTGGTTGTGATTTTCTCAGGCGATTGACTGGTGGTTCTAATCAGCGTTACCACACCATACACATGGTGAAATTAACACAGAGAAAAACAATCTACTGTTCCTTCCCGCAAAAGAAGTACGTTTTACACCTGGAACCTGGAATCAATGACACTGTGTTTACACTACTAGACTCAATTAAAAACTTTCTTAAAACACAGGCCTCACAGTCTTGTTGGATACTGCGGCAATGAAACTATCTATCGCAATATTCAAAAATAATGCCCTTTTACGGATTTCACTTGTGCTTCTGGGTTTTCCAGCAGGAAAGAAACTCGAGGTTCGAGCCCATGTCAGTTCCAACTCAGTAGAAATCACTGGAAGATTGAACAACCTTCTCGTCTATATCAGCATTATCAAGAATACAAGTCCTGATGACATAATACTCTGGAAGGTTAGTGGACCTGACTACGAAGCTTACTATTTGAAGACACGCTAATTCCAATCAATCGAAATAGATGTTAGAGGTATACGTGATTAGAGCATAAACTTCAACCAATTTGACTTAAGAATTCGAATTGGAATTCGCAAAGCCAAATGAAAGTCCAAATAAAGTTACTGCCGATACGAAAAACCTTCACTCACTTCATCGCTATTACCATGCAGGTGGAGCATTACCTCATCACGTGCAAGGAGGTACAGCCTTCTTCGGAAACCTTTGCTGTGGATTCAAGCGTATGTCAATCATTGCCATGAAAAACGTTGCAAAATGTACTCTGCCAATGGCTCAAAATGCCGTCTCAGGAGCTCTTACTAACCACACTGACGAGCTTCGTTTTGACACTAGCGCCGAGTGCAACTTTGTCAATCTCTCCGATAGCTATATCGAAATAAAATTTCAGATAGTGTGTACTGCAGAGTGTATTGTAGCTGGTATTAAATTAGCGCTGATCGATCTTTTTAAGCACGGTCTGTTTAAGAAAATTACCATAACCAATAAATTTGGGTAAATATAAATTTCCAATCTATATGAGCAGCGATACTCTTATAAAGCGATGCTAATCAGGCTATTGTCGAAAATCAAGGACTTGGGTGATAGTGGTGCTGGTCAACTCGAAGGATGAAATACACACACCCCGGCATATTTCAAGTATGAATGTGAAGCCAATACTGTTTTTAATGCTCGGCGGAATCTCATGGTATGAGAAGCAGCTGGAAATGCTGCACCTCCAATAACTGACACGTTCCACCATTTCCTGGGAATTGTGAGACAAAAACAGTTGTTGCTGAAAGAATTTGGCCCTGCGGTTTTCCTTAATCCTAACGAAGCTGGAGTTTACTTTGATTGCCACTCAAACAGCGACTGGAGCTACTATTAGAATCACATCTAACCGCTGGTTTGTCAAGCAAATTGAAATGACACTGCTGCCACAAATTTCACGATAAAGCGTATGGCAAAATAAAACTCTGTACTCTATAGACAAGCCACTCTTCTTCCAGCATCAAGAGACGGGCAAAACTCAGTTTAAACTAAAGGAAATATAGAATGTTTCTGTAAATAACCTCGTAATGGTAGCTACCGTGCATGCATTTGCGTTTAAAGAGGAAATAACACAGAACCCTACAAGTTTGCAAACCATGGACTAACTCGACTACAACTGACCGCTAGCTCGTGAGAGGAATCTGGGATGACCTAAAAGCCAGTCTTTAAGAGAAAAAACTTGAAGGACTCGACTGTCCACGAGATTATTTTTTCACATTGGATGTCGCTGGTAAGTTTTGAGTGTCCGACCGAAACCTTATCGATTACAAGCTATGCAATTTAGAGCACCGCAATATACGGGTTTGATTTAACGGCCTATGGTTCACAAAGTGCATATTTAAGCCTCACTCATAGAGGATCATTGTCAATAGCCGACACTTTCGCAGAAGCACCAGCCCTCTCCATCACAAACTTTGGCCGTGGTCTTGTCTCGTCAGTTGTAGAGGTGACATTGGATTGTAGTATTAAGACGGACTTTTCGGACTAACTATATCAACAACCATGCAGCTAAAGAATTGGTCCTCGAAATTTGTTCATCACTTTGTGAGATTCTTCACCGCTGACAATCTTCCAGATCCGCGCAGTATCGCAACCACTACATCATTAATCTTTAGCTATGACACACACGAGCTACATGGTAGCCATTGCGTAGCATGGTTGATCTTATATGACGGTGTTGCGATAACACCAATTGAGTGGCTCGACTTATTTGGTCTAGCACCAGAAACCGACGACATCATAATAGGGCACCACAAAACCTTTCGTAAGTGGCTTGTTGAAATTTTCCACCGGCTTGGCTTCGAAGTTTACAGTTACAGCACCGCTGACCTTCAGGCACTGTCTGCGCAAACTTTTGGGAACAATGGACTTTGGCTCTGTAAATTTTTCACGAAAAATAGATGGGGTAGCTTCGGACCTGACAGAACAGATAATGATCTGCGCATCTCAAGTCTTGTCAGACTTTAGGCCGATATGTCTTAACATTTTTGCATTTCTCACATGAACAGTGATAATAGTGGCTGAAAAATTGCACCAAGGACTGTTACGAGGAACGACATAAAGTCAGCTCCATGTTGGCTGTTTTAGAACGAAAAATTTTTTTGATGTAGATTAGCCGATACTATTGCAAGCTTTATAAACTCTTCCACTTTCGAACTTTTCCGGTGTGCTGCTGTAATAATAAGCTTACCATTAACCATGACCTTGGCTATGTTTTTCAACAGTGGATTGCGGGATAATGAAGCGCGTTTGAGCACTAAATCTCGCTCTAGCTTGGCCACTGAGGCTAAAATTTCTAGGTGATGCCTGTGTTTTCGTAGCGGGGGTTAAGATTGAGGTATATTATGCATGTATTCTCTTGTTTTCGATTTGGTCAATATAACATGCTTCTTGAAAATAGATTTGTACCAAAATGTTAGAGGTTGGTTACAGCGCCTGGGGAAGATAAAGTCCCCAGGCTTTTGCCTACACTATGATAAACGTAGCTCAAAATGCTGTACAATTCTGGCGCAAGACTGGAACACGGCGTTACGGCTTGCTTTGGTTCTTACAACTGGACCTTTGAATCAGCGTTTATACACCATAGAACTACTCGAACTAACTCAATCTGTGTGTTTGATATTGATCTGGCTACACGAATACATGGCTTCATTAATTGAAATCTGCGATGTTTAAATACAAATACAAAAAGCCTTTGACGTCTAAAGAGCTTTATATGTTTCCCATAAGAGCTTACCATGATCCTGGAAGATTTTAGGGCTTTACCGCACTCTATTTGAAACAACCAAAAAGGTATTACCTCAAAAGAGTGTGCCAGGCGTTGGTTATCTAACCAAGAGTTAGGTTGATACACAAAGACAAAACCTCCTAAGGAAATTTTTGCCCATTTTTCAGAAAATCGTCCGAACAAACTCCACCAAGAAAATCTATTCTTTTTCCCACAGGACAAACTCGGTCGTAAGATATACAAGTATACTTTGAAACTGTTAAGTACGGTCTCTCCTTATAAAGCTACCATAAAATTGACTCGAATTCAGCTGACGAGGCTGCCCTGATATCTATTAGCATGGTTTGAATTCAAAGGAGTAGTGAATATGCTTATGTCTAAGCATAGGGTTCGAGTACGTCGAGTAAAAGCAGGCCATCGCAGATTGCAGGCTTTCGTCAAGTTCTTTAATCTTCATGTAGCTGAGCGACGCTTCAGGGCGCAGGCACAGCAAGAACTAGACATTGACCATGAAAATCGAAGTTGTATTACACTTCTTCCCAGTTTAGTGGAATATATGAACTACACATCAACACGAATAACTAATCTTCCTGCAGTGAAAGCGGTCGAAATCGTCAAGGACCCATTGATAGCCCAAAAAGCTGTTCTACATGCGACGCTGTTGCCTTTCAGCACCATGGTCTACGTTGCTACCAGCAGAGAAAACCCAAAGGACTTTAATTTACGATTAACCTAAGTGCTTTTTTTCCATAAAAACTAACGTACTCTTTTCCTAAAAAGATTATCAGAGTTCTTAAAGAAGCTCTACACGCTTTGGATTGCTCCTGTATAAAAATGTTAACCTTGAAGAAGTGAAGAAGCATTTAAGCATCCGATTACTTACTGGTACCACTTGATAGAAATCTTAGAAAAACTTCAAAATCTTTATTTCAAAACCAGGTGCAATTGAACCAGAAACCCTTATCCACTCGATGGATCATTGATGAAATGACAGTTAAAGGAGTAATCAAACGTAAAAGTAACTTAAATTTCTTCATGGAAACATTGTTCAAAGTATTTTCACCTTCGTTACATTGTCAACCAATTTTTTTAAAAATGATCAATGACGAATCAATCTCAATAACATGCTATTGAGCTTATTGGAGGAAAATGGTTTTTTTTTTCAGGATAATTCAAATACCCAGAAACCACAACTTGGGACCGATGGGCATCATTAAAATGAATTAATTTTATAACATTAATAATAATTATTTATATTGATAATAATTAATAATAATAAATAATAAATTAAAAATTATTCTCATCTTATAAAATTTATGGGAAATTATAATATTTTCAACCTAAATTAAAAATAACATAAGTTTTGAAACCAGCAACAAACAGATCTTGCATTAATCTTATTTTGACAAATGCGAAAATTCTGTTTAAAAATACTCATTCTGCAAAGACTGGCCTAATTGATTGTCATAATCTAACATGTACGATGTTTAATACAAAAACTTCTAAACTATTTTAGCAAATGGTTGAATATCAAGAATTTAACAAAACTAATTTAAAATAATTTGCATCTGAATTTAAATATTATTTTTGTAGCCAAAATTCTTTAATAATTGATCTAATTTTCTTATTACGATTTAATATGAAATAATGTTTTAAATACTCGTGCATCCTCCAAAAAAAATTTTAATAACAAGCCATTTTTTGATAAAAAGGTTGGCAAAAGATGATGAAAAGAAATCGTTTAAAAAACATTGCAAATAAATTTGGAAGATTCACAGGTATCCAGGTTTTTGAAAGACAACGGAATTTTATTGTAAGAACGATTTCTCATGCAGTCTTATCATAAGGAATCTTTGGTTAAAAGTCTTCCTAGAAAGCATCTTAACCATTTTAATCAGGTAAAACTCTTAGTAATAAAACAGAATTCTTCTTTTAGATAAAGGTAATCCTATTAATCCGAATTAGAGATATTTATATTATATTATCGTGATATTTTTAATGTATATCTTGTCAGTATTACTAGTTCTCCAAATACCCAACCGTGGCAAACTCCTGTGTATGACCTTGTAAAAAAGAAGCCTTTGCGTCATTCGATATAAAATTTTGATTTATATCTTGTTATTAGTGTACGTAAAAATCTTCAGTGTAAAAAGCAATTTGAATTTAGCCATGTAGACTCCATAGAAGTTTACAAGGATATTCGATTTTGTCTTCTTAACTTCAAAACAAACACAAATTTTGATATTTTAACTGATTGCATTGATACTTAG
Organism: Euphysa ruthae; assembly: GCA_035046665.1. Taxonomy (NCBI): domain Eukaryota; kingdom Metazoa; phylum Cnidaria; class Hydrozoa; order Anthoathecata; family Corymorphidae; genus Euphysa; species Euphysa ruthae. Next base: position 13,479 of record JAUZNK010061839.1, read on the forward strand.
ATCAATAATTACACTTTCCCCGGTGAGCTAAAAACGTAAACCCTGATCGTAAAAAAATGCAACTTAGATACATAGATAGAGGGGACTATCGACCCTCAGTATACTTCAAACTTTTTCTGAAGCGTTCGAATAAGTATTGTTTGATCAGATAAGCTGTTTTTTTTAACAAGTTTTGGTCAAAATTCTTTGACACAACACACTATGTTTCGTTTCATTCAGAAGTGGCAGTATTGTCTAGACAAGAAAAGCGTAACAGGTGCAATCTTCATGGATTCTTCTAAAGCCTACGACTGTATTCCCAATGATTTGTTCTTACCTAAATTTTCTGCATACCATTTTTCTGATAAAAAGCTGCTTTCACTCAAGGAAACAAAGGGTAACGTTGGGATCTATTTTGTAAGTGACTAACCATATTACTATTACTGGTGTTCCTCAGCGGATTATGCTTGAGCAATTTTTAATTAATAACTTATATTCTTATAAACATATATTCTTTTTTGTAATACGTAGTGATATTTTAAATTTGCAGACAAAATTTCTGTTTATTCATCTGATATTTCTTTAGAAAATGTTCTCTCTAGCCTTGACAACGATGTTGCTAGATTGCAACAATGGCTCTGTTCTAATTCTATGACACCTAATCCTGAAAAGTTTCAAACAGTTCTATTAGAAGAAAAGGTTGTCCCCAATAGTGTTTATATATTTATTAAGAATATAAAAATATTCCGCTTCTTAGGATTACGATAGATTATAAACTAGATTATTCAACTCATATTCGAAAGTTGTGTGTACAAGCCAAGCAACCAGCTCAATTGCTTGATTAGGATTTTTACGCTTTTGAGTGTTATGGCAACTGATACTCTTGTGCATAAAGTTTTACTTTATGTTTATTTTTTATATTGTTCTTTAATCTCGATGTTTTGTAAGAAAACTGATTAAAATGTTTATCCACAGTGTATAAATATGCGCACTTAGAAAAGTCCATAAAATTAAACGATTATCAACCTTAGTTATAATGAAACTTTTCCAGCCTTTTTGTCAAAAAAGAAGTCAAAATGATTCTAGAAGGATTTTTATTCATATGGTAGAAAATATCAAGGAAATGAGAAACCTTTGGTAAACAATATTGAAATATGATATTTATTTTAAAAAGTAAAGCTACATGCGTAGTTTTACCTCTATGCAAACATTTCTTACAATAGAATATTCGACGGGTATATAACAAGCCATTATCTGGCATAAATTCCCATGAACCAGTGTTGATGATCCTTTTAACCATGGTTAATAGGTGGTGGATGGAAAAAAAGGAAACTTGATATTTAACGGAAGATATGTAAACCACCGGGAGAGGTATATAC
>JAUZNK010061850.1:0-14834 GCA_035046665.1 Euphysa ruthae
CAGACATGTAATTTAGTTTGTGTCTACTGTATAATTTAAATGCATGTGCAGCAATACCCTGATTAACCCTCATATCAACAGGCAACCAATTTATGGTACTATACTGCTCAGTATTGGTTTGGACAACTGGACTATTCATATTTAAATGAAATGTTATACTTTTATTTTGTGCACATTTCAAACGAATTTTAAGTCATTTTTTGAGACCTAAATACCAGGCAAAACATGCATAGTCAAAGTGAGCTTGAATCAGAGCATTGTATAGAGCACGCTTTAAGGCTGATTAAGAAAGATTGTTTTTTATATAAAAATCAAAGTTTGGAATTAATTTTATTTATAACATAGCGACCCATTGTCTCTCTACTCAGGGTTTGATCTAATAAGCATCCTAGGCATTTTATTGTTTTATGTTGTTTAATGGATGTGCCTCTATAAATTATATTCAGGCGATCTGCTTTTTTAGCTTTCATTTTTATGTTGGAAAGTCAAGCAAGATATTGTGTCTTAACAGCAACCGGCGTTCTTCTCCCCAACACACCAAGATGATTGGCATGACTTAAAGAAGAATTCCTACCTGCAGTCTTTTTGAGATAAAGGGCATGTTTCAATTCCATTGCCAATTTAAGGCTGTTCATTGAGATGTAGGCCATTGATTCAAATCAATTCTTCCCGAATGTTGCCAGCTTTATCAAGCCAATTCGAGTGATCCATGAATGTGATGTTGATTTTAGAACAATTATCGCTGATATATACATTCGTCTGAGCCACTCGACCAGCGAAAAATTACCAGCACGTGGAAGAATAGCAGAAACAATTAAATTGATGCAAGGGTAGTTTCTTCGAACATGCATACAAATCTCGAACAAACCATTACAAATTTTCTAAAGTGAATGGTCGCTCAAGCTATTTGTGCCACATTGAATAACAATCGATCAAATGCTGTTATTAAATTGAATGTTCTTCACAGGCCAAAACACATTCTCCACCTTGTCTCCTCCAACACCAGCATTTAAAAAGCTCATCGTATCATGAACTTTGTGATAATGACTCATACCTTTAGCAATTCAGTGGTCAAAGATGATAAGTTCGCTATCACTCTTCCATATCTTTTTTTTTTGTTTTTTTCAACTTCTCATGCTCTTTTAACCAGCCATCTTTATTTTGTTGACAAGGAGTTGTGGCAGCCAACAACATGTGAAATGTAGCAGCAAACCAAAAAAAAAACTGATTGATAAGATAATCAGGGATAATTCATTTTTAGGTCGATAAATTTCGAACAATCCAAGATACCATTTTGCTACTCCATCTTGCTTTGTTGCTGACAACCAGAAAAAACCCTCATTACCCTTATTACTTTTCCTAATTAAATTTTTTAAGTCACGACAAACTTCTGGTGTGTTGACCCAAATATCAAGTCTCAAAACTAATTTATTTTCAAATTTTGCAAAAATTTTGGTGATATTTGTGGATTTTCATCTGGAGAAAAACTTTAGAACTTAAAAACTTAAAAAAATATCAATATATATATATAATTGATGAAATTCACTATTGTGAAATTGTAAATGTATTGATAAAATCTAATTCTCTGTCTTTCAACAGGTGTTCAAAGCCTTGTATCTTTTGATTTTTTATTCAGGTACTCTTTTTACTATCTATCTAAAGATTAGATCTTTAGAAAATATACCTGGTTACTTTGGCATGTTAGCCGTTTTGAAAATTTCATTAGATGTATTACCTAGGCCCTAAACGGGTACCTTTTGTCTAAGAATAACGTATTCAAATTTTTTTTCTGATAATTTGATACTAGAGATTTTTAGGTTTTGATTCTTTGGAAACTTTGTTTAGAGTCAGGAATTTAAGTTTTTTCTTTTCTTTTTTTTTTAGGTACATCTGATGGAACTGCTGGTAACATACAGATGGATTTATTTAGCCTGGCTAAGGAATTTAGCTACGTAACATTGTTCAGCCATGACAATCCTTATGGTCACCTACCTTTCAAACCTCACCACAATTCTCTTCCAATCTTCCATGCAATTAAATAGTAAGTTTTTGTTATTTTGAATTTATAGTATTAAAAAATTAATAATGGTAAAGTTGATTTATCAAAACATAGACATAATCTATTACAGGCTGAATTACAATTTTTGTAACTTTGGCTGCTGTCTGAAGCCACGCCCTTTTTGAGCCCCCTGAATTAGCTGCTTGGGATTCTATAAATTAATTTTTAAATCGGGTCAAAAAATTTTTTTTACTTCTCGGCCTATCCATTCATTTGGTTATTCTAATTTTTCGCATGAAGTAAGAGGGTGATGTAAAATGAGTCATTTCAAATTTCAGTTTACTGTTAGCCTGGAATTAGGTCGAAACAAGGAAATAAGGCCCAACAATTACATTTCTATCTTTTATCAAAAAACTGTTTCTTTCATTTTTCAAAGTTATTAAATTAATTTAGATAGAAAAGCATGAAAATCAGGTATTTCAAGTTTAACTATTAGAATAAATAAATGTGACAAATCTGGTGGTTTGATTGGTAATTTTTTAAATGCTGGTGTTTACGTTAGTCCCTGAAATTGGGTCCCAAAGGAAATTTCGAGTTGATTGACGAAACCATCTGAACTAGCTTTGTGATTTTTACGAGGCAGAAAATCTTGGGTATACATTATAATATTCTTGGGTTTGCTTAGTGGAAAGAACTAAAAATTATACCTTTCGCCTCTGATCACTAAAATTTTTTTACCGTTTTAAAGGAAATAAAGAGCTGAGAAATTTTTCCTAAAGGCCTATACCCTTAAAACGAATAGTTTTAAAGATATTACGGAAAATTAGTTGAAGAAGTAAACAGGCGTGTAGTGTTAATTGAGGAAAAAATAAGCATTTTTTACCGGTTACATGACCACAAAATCATTAAATATGTTATATATTTTAATATAAGTCATTTCTGAAAAGAAAGTTAAACGGATGATTGTAAATCGTTCAGAGTTCTTGGAGACCATGGCCTAAAAAGTCTGAAAGTAAATCAACAACGCAAATACAGCTGTGCCATTGGAAATTAATAATAATCGTTTAGGACCATGGATTATTAAATAGTGGATGTGAGGAATCAATCCCTGATCAGCCTCTTCAATTTTTAAGCTCAATTCATTGATTACAAAGTACCCCTTCATGAACATTTCGTAAATAGCTGGGTAGTCTGTTGCTAGTCTACGCATGTTTTCCAAGTAAAACGTTGCGTAGCATAGATAATTGATGTTGTCGTATCCGCGAAAGATGGGTAGAAGTTTTTCAACTGCTTTAAATATCTTTCCCAGTCTCTTGTTTGATTTGTTGCAATCAAAGCTTTAATAAAATTAACATTATCTTCCAACATGAATTCAAATGTGCCTTTGCTGTGAAAAGAGTCTTTTTCGATCAAGTAAGAGAAGAAAGTTTATGCAATGCACTTTGGTCAATGGTATATTCATTTCAACTATGAACAGTCCAAAAGGTATCCCTTTTCATTGATTCAACTGCTTCTGCAGCTATGAGCAAGCCCCTGAAAGCTGTGAAATAGTAGGATCCTTCGATTATTGACTAAGGTTTCTCTTTCTACAAAAGCATCTGCCATTCCACTACCTCTGAATTCCTACACAATGCATTGCTACTTTTGCCATGTGGAAACCACCCATCATACTAAATTTTGAAAAAAAAATTCAGATTGCTTTAAGAAAATCTCTAAACTATGCTGTAAGTCCCTTCATCACAGAAGGCAGTTTCGCTGAATCTGGAAAACTACATTAGGCAAGTTTTACAGTACAGTGAACATGGTATCGTACTTTGTTCTTCACAAAATGAATTGGAACTCCCAAGTCTTCCCCTTGTTAAAATGTGAAGTGTGTTAAGCTTGTTATCTCTCTTTTGTATTTCATTTATCAATTGGATTTCATTGTAGATGATACAGACATAAATTTGATTGAGAGATGTAATTAATTATTGTCTCTTGCTTGGACTCGCTACAATTTGTGACTGTATCAGCAAGTAACTTTGTTTGGTTGACCTTAAAAGTTACTGAACATATAGACCCAGCCCAGTTGATAACACTTCCTTTTAGGAGTGATGTAGTTCTTGTGAATCACAACATTTGTCTTCTCAACCAACGTCAGCTTCAAGCGAGCACTTTCTTATTTTTTGAGCTGCTACTCTGGCGGTGTTTAATGGTCAATTCTTAATAACATCATTTACATCTAAGTCAGATGAAGATGCCAGCAAAGATTAGTTGGCCTGCTTAAATTCACAGAACTTAATTTTGTGTTGGAAATGTTCCATTATACACAACTTAACTACCAAAATTCTTCATTAGAAATCATACAAATTCTGTACTTGTCATTGATCATATCTCTTATGCCGGTATACCAATACTCCTTTGAGGAAAATTAGTAATAATATCAACCTCATTTTGGAAGATAGACCTCTTTCTAACGAGTTTTTAGGGTCTTTAGGTACAGCAAATATGAAGAAAGATAGGATTCTAGGTAAGTTTTATTATAGAACAAATCTGCCCAAATACACTCATGTCACCTCATGTTGCAGATGAAGTAAAATACTCAGAAACTTCTGTGCTCTTGGTGACTCACTTATGCGATACTTTTCTCTTATCCCAGAATGTTGTGTTTTGGAGCAAATGATGCACTTCAGTTTAGTAATGCCTTGTGCACTTGAAGGCTAGTTACGGGATTACCTAATATTGAACATCATGACGGTGATCAGCACGGGTAACTTGAACATGAACATGACAGAGACCAACAAATAGAGTATTCAACCTGTTATGACATAATATTTATATGTGCTATGTTTTATTATATTTTTTGCTTAAAAAAAAAAAAAGAAAAAAGTGAACTTTGGCAACTTTTTAACCTTACCCTTTAGGCAATCAAGGTTTTCCTCATTAAAACAAAAAATAACGAATTAATTAATTTTTCGTATTTTCTTGACTGCTGGGAAAATAATGTTTATCTTCATTAGTTACTTATGTTCAATTTCATTCTTTTATTGAAGTGTGAGAAAATGGAACGAAATTTTTTTATATTTCTATTTGATTCTCTTATCAGGATTGTCGTATGCGACAAAATATTAAAAGGTTTTTGTTTTTAATTTAAGATTTTTAAAAATTTTACATCCTCGACAATAACTTTTCAAAAAATAATGCAGGTATGGCATTATATATAAAGGTCTTTGCCACCAAAATGTTTTGAGAGTGAACTTGCTGAAACCTATTTAAAGTTAACATATTTTTCTCTTCACTGAGGATGTTGTAAAAAGATAGTAACGATGACTGGACGCCAAGCATCGCCACTGCAATGGAAATACGTAATAAAAATCGACGAAGCAACCAAACTTACCCGATGGGTATAACTTTTGTGTGTATTGTGCGCTTGAAGCACAGTTAAAAACGGACATGGTTTCTTGGGCGTATGATTTTAAAATAAATTAAATAACTAGTTATTTGTTTCACAATTTTTAGTTTTATTGACTAATGTTTACTTAGGTCTAGAATTTACATTCTATATTCTATGTCAACTCAGGTTATTTTTTTCTAATACCTTTTTTACTCTTTTTTTTTAAGCAAATGCGACGTACCGGCGAACAACTACTGCATGTCTGGATTACCCATCTACGATCTATCATTTAACTATCTTCGCTCTTTCATTCAAGCATATCCTTCCAACCCCAAATTAGCTAATATTATCCTTAGTCAGATAACAAAGACAAATTATAATGCTTTGCAATACATGGATCAGTCATTTAAAGGTATTTTAGAAACTTTGTCAAAATTAAGCAATACGATAATTGTTGTTAATAGCATCAAAGGTAGTTTTTTTGGCAAACTCACTCAAGTAGACCAAGGACACGTTGAATATAAATTACCGTATTTAGGAATGTATTTTTCGCCGGATATGGTTGATAAGTACACTTTAGAATCAACTCGAAGAACTCAATTGACATCAGTTTTTGATGTATATGTTACACTAAAACAGTTTTTTTCAGAGGATGGGGGTGTTCATGCGCATGGTATTTCATTATTTGATAAAGCTAATTCTAGAAGCTGTGCACGTGCTGGTATTCATGACATGATGTGTCCTTGCTAATTCTTTTTCCAAACTATTCCTGGATTGCCAATCGACTTGGAAAAAAAAAATTTTTTTAGGAAAAGTATTTCTAGTCAAGAATTTTTAGAAATTCACTTTTAGATTTGTTTCTGTGGATTGCCTTCATAATTCTGTATCAAACATAAAAAGCTTTATTCAGTTAAAAAGAAAGAAAGCATCTTTCTAACTGAGCAAATGCTTCACTCTGAGAAAACAGCCCTATAGTTTTTGTTACTGTTTTTGCTACTGTTTTTTATTTACATTTTTTACATTGAATAATTTAATTTAATAGAAGTGCGACATAATCTTAAAGCTTCAGGTTTTTAGTTTACGACAAGTATTATTATTGAAATCTAAATGTATGTATGTATGTATGTATGTATGTATGTATGTATGTATGTATGTATGTATGTATGTATGCAAGGTGTTGGATTTTTTTTTTTTTTTTTAATATAATACAAACATTTTTTTTTTAAATATTGTATTTCATATCACATTACTCCCGTGTAAATTATAAATCAATCCCATTTATAAGTTTTTTGATGATGGAGTGCAACTGGCTTACCACAGATCCTGGAATTTAGAAAGTGCCCTGAAAGTTTAGGATTATCAAACGGTTTTTTTTTTTTTTTTTAATTTTGACACTTGCATTTGTCCATCTTTTATAAAATTTGGTAATCCACTCGTCAAGCTCCATTAGACAATTTTCAAATTGATCTTTTAATTTTAAGAGTTACGCATTAATATTCGGCGTTTACTTTTTTTCTAAGAAAAAGTTGCGGCTTATATTTGAGGGTGGTTATATTCAAGGGAGGCTAGTTTACTAGTTGGTACTATTGAATGGGGAAACGAATAATTTCTTGTTGCAAGATATCGGTTTAGATTTGTTTATGATGCGTGATTAATTTAACATTACTTATTCCACGTTAGAAATTTAACTCTGAATTCCTTTCTATATTTCTGTTACTTATGAAGAAATTAAAAATTTTCATTGTTATTTTTACATATACATTGTTTGGAGCACGGAAATTCAGTGTTAATCCTTAGCTGGCGTGTAAAATTCTATTTGCCAAACCTATTCCTTAGGCGATGGGCTTCATCACTGAGATAACAATGCCTTCCGCCATACATTAGTTCAAATATAGGGAAATTGTGGAAATCCTATGAAAATACAACGTGATAATGTCAAGAAACATGCAGTCCTGTCACAGACAGATTGGTGTTAGGACGGTAAAGAAATGCCAAATATTTTGCATTTGTAATGAGAATTGCAGATAATCAGGCAAGTCGCGTAAACGAGGTTGGAAATCTAAGGTATGGCACACAATAGGGCAGATGTGTTAGGTGTGAGCATGCATCGCCGGATTGTTACATATTAAGGTTGAGGATAGCTAGCGTTAATTTCTAGCACACAGTAAGGAAAAGCCAGAGAAGTAGTTGAAGTTTTAAAGCGTAGATCTGTTGATATCTGTTTTCAGAAAGACAACTGAAGATGAGCTTCAGTAAGTAATTTTAGAGGTTAGAAGGGCAAAATAAAAGCTTTTCTGGATTGAGAATATTGATGGATATAAGGAGTAAGCATATTTATAGCACAAGGGAGAGTAAAAAAGTAATTGACGTGAAGCTTTAAATAATCGCATTATGGTGATCCAATTTGTAATATGTAATAGAAATTTCAACTTTATGAATCCTAAAATGAACTCCGTGAAGAAGATAAGATTTATGATGAGTTTATTTATAGTAGTCACGGGTAAGTTTTGAGACAAAAAATTTGTAATATCAGGCAGTCATCTGGTGTTTATGGAGGTGTGAATTTGAGGATTAGAAATAAAGGAGAGGAAATATTGATTACTTTTGGAGCAGCAGAAGACATATTGGTTTACTAAACATCGACTAGTAATTAAGTAAGAAGGTCAAATTTTTTGAAAACTTGAATTCTTTCGTTTTAAATTTTGCCAATTTCATGTCCTGTAGTAATAAGAATATTTGCTTAGCACCTAAGCACTGGATTCGTACAGCAGTTTATATATCAAACATATAATGCAATACATTCAATGCAGCCAAACGATTTTTCTCGTTGTAAAGTCTTTATTTATTAATGGCAAATTACTGATCTAAAATGATTGAGCTGAAGATATATTTTCCTCATAACTCCCTTCATAATCCATGAAAATACCTAACAACCATCATTTTAATTAGTTTGCCACGTAGATTTATTATTTAAAATTATAATTTAACTCTTTCACTTTGATGATAGCCTATGGAACTTAGGTCAAAAAAAAAAGAAGAATAAAAAAATAACACGCCGCTTTCGCCTTTAAAAAATTACGATTAAGCTTCTGAAAGAATTTTTATCACCAAACCCCATGTTCGAACAAATATATTATCTTCTTACGCACATTTTCCTGATTCTCGCTGTAAAATTTTATATATTCCTTAATATTTTATTGAAAATATGTTACAGTTAAAATTTAGAAAACTCTGTGATTTTTTTGGAGTTCTTGACATGTTCTCTTTAATCGCAGTCCCCAAGAAAATGACCATAGGTATGGCGTTTTTATTTTAATTTTTTGCGTGGTTCAGGGAACGGTCTGGTGAGATAAGTATACGCTGCTTCCTTAAAACATCAGGAAAATTTGAAATTTGCAGAAAATAAATTTTCTAGGGTTATAATTAGAATAAAGACGGTTCAAACACGCTTTAAACTCTTTTGCGTATTCGTAAGGCATCATGGTTGTAATTTTAGTAGAACTTGCTTTGATATTTGGCTCCCAATTTGCAAATATTTTTTATCTATAAAAGAAAAAAAAAAAAACAGAAAGAAAAACTCTAATTATAATCAGAATTTGCGGTATCGTGATTATTTGATGTTTTAAATGTATTTATGGCGAAATCAATTTCAAACGTCCGTGGGTTTATCGTCAAAAGTGCATTCAAGCATTTACTAGTAAGTTAAAAATACAGAAGGACTTTATAACAATCCAAAATGGTGAATACAGCTAGCTGTAAAGTCGTAGTAATATGAGATATGAAGCTGTTTTGTGTATTTCGGGCATATCCATGTTTTTACAAACAGGTAAAGATGTTCTCATATTATTTCATACTATGTTTTTGAAGTTTAAATGATACCAAGAGTGTGATATTATTTATATTGTGGTATTCTATATTATTTGTCCAACATTAATAGATCAAGAATTTCTCGTGGAGTAATTTTTTTTTCGCTAATATTAATTTTTTATTGTTTAAAAATTTAATACTAATTTACTACATTGGGAACGCAATTCCGGTTTTTTAGCTATGGTTGATATTTTTTCATTTCAATAGTAGTACAGACGCAGCATTTTTTTTTTTTTTTTAATTAAGGTGGTATCCCTACAAATAAACTACTTTTAAAACATCTTAACTAAAAAATCTAAACTTAAGTAAGCCCGTATGGATGGTCTTGACTTATAAAAAGTTTTTTTAAGAAAATATTTTTTTTGCTTCGATTACCCAATTTTATCATTAAAAAAATACTAAAGCAAGCAATATTTTCTAAAACACTATATCTCAAAATTAATATATAATAACTACCTCAAATTTGAACCAGATCTTCAACATATTAGTAAAAATCATTTGTCGCATGGTTTTTTCCATTGCCTCTTTTAATCATGATTTATGCCTTGATTAATAAAGATAGACATTATTTTTTGTACAAGTGGTGGAAATTCAAAAGCTATGTAAATCAAATAAGAAAAAACTTAGGACATATGGATTGTAGGTAAGTAAAAAGCATTCCCTGAAAATTTTTGGGACAGCGAGTCCACACAGCTGAGTTGAACGCTTCGTTAGTGTTTTAAGTTTGTCCGTGTAAACATTTGTTTAATAATGCGTCACCGGGTAAGTTTTTCGAATAGGTTTTAAAGAAGAAATGGATGGACATTGGTAAGCTAATGTTTTTTTTTTAAGTTTTATCCCATTATTGTTGTTTAACTACCATTTACACCATGTAGTGGCACCACGTGGACACATCCCGTGTTGCTGATTTTCGTCAATAAATGCTAAACAATGAAACAGCACATCACAGACAGCTTTTTTCATTGCATACATATTATCTAAATTATTTCTTATAGCCAAGCCATAATATGTTAACATTGAGTTGATTGATTTTTCAACCAAATTTCCCTTTCCTGATATGGGATTCTTCGTCCCTTTCTGTGAATTTACTAAATTCCTCAATCTAAGTTCCTAAGCGTTCCTGCGAGTGACCAACGCATTCCAACTTAAAATAAGTGTAACACCATAATCTTTACACAAGTCAGCTAGCTGCTACAACTTTTTTTGAAAAAAGATGTATCGCCATCCCCTAAATACTCCTTGTATAATAAATTTTTCTTTTCCAAGGATCGCTCAAACATTTGACTCGCACCTGCTGCTTCAATCGCTCCTGATGACTTCACGTGATTAATGCTGCATACATGTTTAGCTTTCCATTGGTCATAACTTTGTGTTTTCCTCACTTAATACATCTTTTGCAGTGGCTTGAAAAAGCATACATATCAGCTACTTTACCACCAACAATACCGCTAACAATTCCATTGAGAGATGAATATCCTCGTTTTTGCCATGCCTCATCTATTTTTATACGCTGTTGGGTTGAACCGTCTGAAGAATCTTAGAGATCTTCTGCAGCTTTTCTCATACTTCTTAACGCTGCATCATTATAGCATTAAATATTTCTTTCATATTCAAGTTATCAAAGGCACTTTCCCTTAGATCATACATGTTTTTGCATCGAGAAAACGTCTTCATGCTTGCGTGATCACGGCCAATCTCTCGGAATGTAATTACCGCTCTTGAGTTTGCTTCAAATATATTTTTCCCTTTGGTTTTATTATACATTTCATATTCATTAGAAGAGTAGACAGAATATCTTCATTTATCACAAGATGTACATTTGAGTTCAAGTTTATGAGTAAATCCCCTTTCTATTTTTTTTTACCAGATAACTCAATAGTTTGTGAATGACATTGCAGACAAGCCATCTCCAGAAAAAATATTTTTTAGAACAGAAAAATGAAGAAAAAGAAAGTAACCATCAGAATCACAACTCTCTAAATGATTCTGATTTCCCAAATTGAATTTTTTTGCACTGGAACACATTTTGTTTGTTCATATTTGTTTTGGTCTGTAGATATTTTCTCAGTTGTTGAATAAACCGACTGAGGAAGGGAGCCTTTTTTTGTTTTCTTGCATTGTTTTGTTTATTATCTTTTGCCATTCTCATATATTTAATTCTAAAACATAAGAAATACAAACTCAACTATATGCATAAATAAGTCATAATTTTAAGGTAAACTAAACATTTATAAAAAAAAAATTCGAAAAGAAGGTATAAAGTTGTCCACCCAAAAAGTATGAAATTGACTTATGTTTGAAAACCGTAAGGCCTACACTACACTAATGCTATACGGAATTAAAGTTTTAAGGTGGTTACTATAGAAAAATCATCGTTTCCAAAATTTATCAATTTTTGAAGTTTTTAATGTATGAATAGCATGTTTACAACAGAAAAATACAAATTTGACAAAAAAAAATTGATGTCACTGAACACACCTGTATATAGGCACTAATATCACAGCAAAAGTTGTGAAAAAGAAAAACGCAATAACTGAAGCTGTGACTGAGATCTTAAGCTCAAATTTTGAGAATAGTGTCCTTATTAGCATAGTTAGTGCTGGGTATCTCAATATTCGGATAGAATAAAATTTAAAGTAATTATGAACCTATCATTAGTAACCTTTTAATAATAATTTAATAATGACATCTGCCAACACAATTCAAAGGCAGAGAAAAATTTTTTGTGAAACTATTGTTCAACGTGCTACCATTCAATAGACCTATTAAATGTGAATCAGTGGTGAAAATTTCAAAGCCATAGCATAAACACTGCTCTAAATATTATATTTTAGCTGAATAGAATTTGTGGAAATATGGAAATGAGAAAAAAGCAAACTAAAAACTAAAGTGCCAATAAATAAAAGTTAAAAACCTCCTGCAACATAACACTCTGATTTTTCATTATCCATTTCTTGGTCTATTGACCCATTCTTAATACTTCTCAGCTGCTTCCTTCTCTTCTTACCAGGGCTTGATGACTTTTTAGTAGAATTTTTTACAGAAAACAAATCAGCACGAACTGCTAATTTTTTTCCCAAAACGGCACCAGCGTCAATTTTAAATTGTTTGAAAAAATTCAAGATATCAACTGAGACATCGTTTTATGCCAAAATCGCAGCGTCAACATCAAATTGTATAACTGGGAGCTCTATAAAAACATTCTTTGGTCATTTTGACCAAATCACACTATTTAACGCTTCTTTCGAACTCTGATTACTGCCGTGTAAAAATTTGGATAGCAGTTCAGCACTTGATAAATTAACGAAGAGGAGCTTTAGAATTTCATGGATCCATTTTGGCCAATTTATCTTATCTTTATGTGTTTTTTTCCAGCTAACTTGTCCTTTTTACATTTACAGTAGCGAAATTTATTTGAAAGACACATTTGGTGACGTAACTCGGGGTCTGAGAATTCAGTGCAGTGAAAAAGTATAGCATCAATAGCCTTTTTCCCCTGGTAAATATTGTCACTGTTCTGACGCATTGCGATCCCATAAAAGCTTTGCAAAGAATTTATTACCTTCTCGGTAAGCTTACCTTTACACTTTTTCACTTTGTTTCGGAGGTGCGAACCAAGACGTTTCTGAACATGCCCCACACATTCCAATTTTTGAAGAACAATACAAACATTATCATATGGCTTAGAATCGACTACCTCCTTGAATGATGATGTGTCACCACCATGTTGATATTCATTATAGACAAGATCATATTTAACAATGGAACGTCTGAATATCTCAGCAGCTGCTGCACCCTGCATGACACCAGACGAATTTTCGTGGTTTGCATTGCAAAAGTGGGTAACGCTCCACTTGACATAATCATTAAGGCCATTTTTTCTCTCCCAGATGTTACACTGCTTGCAATGCTTTGATAAGACATTACGGTCAAGACATTTTCTGTAATAGTAGTGACCACACCGCCGTGGAAGGATGAATGACCCCTTCTCTACCAATCGCCATTAAGGGATACTCGACACTTGCAAAAGATATGTTTTCTACCCGATGTAAATTCACTATACTTCTGCTTGACTGTTGCAGCAGTACTTTTCATGCTTTCCTGTGCTGCTTTCCCGTAAGCTTTGAACAGCTCTTCATTAATGTTACAATAACATGGTTCACCAAAAGAATGCATGTTCATGCAACGCGCGAATGATTTTTTAGCCTCGTGTCCTCTCTGAATTTCTCGAAAGAAAACAACACTTCGAACATTAACTTCAAATCTGTGCTTTCCTTGTGTACTGACGATATTGCCAGCATTAGAGCATTGCTTTGATGTAAAAACGTCAGTGCATCACATAAATTTTTCACAAGAAAAGTTTAAATTGTGAGCAAAACCCATCCGTAATGCATGTTCGTCCGTTAAAAAGAGTTTGATTTTTTTCACCGCAATCAGGGCAACATCCAATCTTCTTTAGTATGCTCTTAAGAATGTTGAAATTGATCAACACATAATAATCATCAGTATCTTTATCTGAAGGTGAATACGTGCTTTTAGCAGTTGATACTTTTTGCCCACTTATGGATTCAGGGTGGTTAGTTTTTTGTCTCTTCAAGGGTACCTTAAAACGTTTATTTAATTGGTTTTTTTTATATTTCTCGTTTGCCATTACCACACTTTCTATCTAGCTAGATATAAACAGTGTGTAAATAAAATGACGATGGTTTTAAAATTACAACAAAGCTTTATCATGCCTTAATAGAAGAAGTATAATAAATAGTAAAGCAAGAAAACCACAAAAATTATAAAAAAACCACAACAACAGAACTCATCCATGGGTACAACTAACAATATAAAATGGCTTAAGTTTTCCGTGAAGGATGCATACTTTGCAAAACAGAATGTTAAAACAATAAAAAAAAAAAGACCTGGATAATAAAATATATAGGATGAGTATTATAGGTATTGATGTCTTGCTAAGGCTGCTTTTACTATAGGCGTGATTTTATACTAGACTTCAGAAACAATGAAAAATTACTAACTTCTGATAGGAAATAATAAATATGAGTCATTGCAGGAGAAAGAGGATGAAATTTCGTTATAAAATAGGCCTAAAAAATTTCTTTTTCTATAGCAACCATCTTAACAGGGGGATGGGGGATGGGTAAACCATAGAGAACAATGTTGTGTAGTACTAAAAGAATCACTAAATACCGAAGAAGAATCTGGGAAACCACTCTAGAAAAATAAGAAATTAAAGATTGTATATCTATTTTTAATATATAACCCATACATCACTTTAAAGAGAATAAAATTCTGGTGAAATAAAACTAAAAAAAAAAAAAAAAATTATACAAAAAGCAAATTTATTTCTATTTGTACCACCTAAGCTACGTGACCCAATTTTGAAAGTCGTATAACTAAAGAACCAATCAATATTTGACATTTTCGCAAAGCAGAACCTTACCATGCTTAAGGTGGTAGTCATATAAAAAACTTTTTTTCATGAAGATATAACTATAAGGGTTTCTTTCACAGTATTTAAGATATCAAATAAAGAAAATTCAGAAAAAAAAAAAAAAAAAAAAAAAATAATTCAGAAAATCCCTAATG
>JAUZNK010061861.1:0-14834 GCA_035046665.1 Euphysa ruthae
CACGATATTTATAGAGGCTGTGGAAGAACAATAAAAAACCCTTGGAATTAATCATCCATCAACACTGGCTATACGAAATAACATCGCACGTTGTTTACAAGATCAGGGTAAATATATGTAGAAGCACTCACGATATTTATAGAGGCTGTGGAAGAACAATCAAAAACCCTTGGAATTAATCATCCATCAACACTGGCTACACAAAACAACATTGCAGATTTACAAGAATAATGGAGTAAAATGAAAGAGCGTATTTAAAGAAATAGTAGTATTTGAAGTCTACCATAACATCGTGCGAGATTAATTATTCCAACACGATGAATAGAAGCATAAGATACGCAGCGTTTATAAAAATTTTTATTGCGACTGTATTTGTTTGTGGGATGTGTTTCTGATCAAAACTCTGATTCTTTTAAAGATTTAAAATTAGATTATAATATAAGTTTTGAAATTCGTGCCTCATATCATATCAACGATATAATAAGGTATATTGTAATTGATTGAAAATACCTGAAGGACGTCCATATAAATTCATTCGACGTTTAATCAGTTGCAAATAATAACTTATTTACACCAATTTGTCGTTTCTCTATAACTTTCAGAAAAAATATAAAACGAACCTTCTTGAAAACCGCTTTTTTTGTTAGACAGCTGTCAAATGAGTTTTGCTGATTGTCATTTTTCGTTCTATTTTCATTTATTCGATTTTATATCTTTTGACCAATGAAGCTGTTTTTCTCTTGTGGTACAGTAAAATGTAAGGGTGTTTATATATTTGTTCTAACTACGCTTTTCACAAATCTATTGTGAAATAACTTTTATTTTTAAATTTTGCTTAGTTTATTATTTTATAATTTAATTGAGTTGTTGAAAATTAATTACAAAAAGTAATTCAGATAAACTTTTAAAAACATTTTTTAGTTTTGCCCACAGAAATATGTTTTGAATGGAAGTGCATCTAAATTTTGTTGAATGAAATAATCACGTGTTATGTGCTACTGTATAATTGTTTTGTTTCTTAAAAATGCTGGAATTCATTGAGATTTAAATTCACGTTCTAAATTCTTTTACAGTTTTTTCTCGAAAAAAAATATTTTTATTTACTTGCATCTTATTTTTTTTTTTTAGTAATGACTTAATTACTTACGCTGTATTGATTTGTGTTTATTCCACAAAATTTACCGAATTTACATTTAAAACACTTTTGCTAATTTTAAAACTTTAAAGTTTTACAAGAAAATTTAAAAGACTTTGATCAAACATTTGCACTGATAATTAGCACGTCAACTGATGTTTTGGGAAAAAATAGTTCGTTTTAGAATGATTGAGGTTTGATTTCTTAAATTAATGTATTGCTTCACGACTAAGCACAATAAAAATATGGGTTTCAACATTGAACGAGTTTTGTGGATCTAAAAAAACACAAACTCGACCATTTTTTATGTTTAAAGTGAGTTTATTGTGACAAATTTTTTCTTTAAGTTTCAAAGTGAAAAAATAAAGTATTTCGAGTTATAAAAACTTTCATGATGGTGACATGTGAAAAATTGTATTGTGTGTTCCCTCTATAAAAAAGCTCCTCCTGTGAAAATTTTTTATTGCGTAAAATCTAGAAAATAGCTAGTTTAAAGGTTATGAAATTCTCTAATGTTGCGAAAAAAACTACTGTCACTTTTACATATCCTTTGATAAGGATACAAAACTTCAGAATTTCAAGGCTTATTTCTCCTGTTAGTTTTCATGCTCAAAAATGTTAGAATTTTCTGAAACGTCCAAACTTTCTCAAACTTTGTTTTGACATATTTGATAAGATTTTAAATACAAAAAAGTTCAGTCGGTATCATTGAATAGTTTGGAAAAATCTTATTTGAAGTATGATTATCGTTACTTAAGGTAGCCACAGATCATTCAAACATTTTTTTTTTAAATATATCAAAATTCCAATGTATACTTCTAGTTAGAATCTAAATATATATATATATCTTCACAGTTCCACTTCATTTTTTACAAATACATCTATTACATACATATTAAAAGAGACTGGTGGGGTTTTCATTTCCAAGGACATTATTTGAAACTTTGCAGGGTTTTTTGCAATAGAGTTATTTTTAAACCACTCCTATAGTCTGGCAAGGTCTTTAGATTGACGGGACCAAACTTTATCCAAGGTTAGATCGCAAGTGCAAAAAGTATTATCGTCTGCAAAGTTACCAATATCGGAATCTATTACAAAATAGAACATACCATTTATAAATATATTAAAAATAAGTGGGCCTAAAATAGAACCTTGAGGATCTCCTAGTGCGATGCTCAACCACTTACTATGCGTCGAACCTAATTTAACTCTTTGTTTCCTAGATTGGAAGTAGCTTTTTATAAACGGTAAACTTTTTTAGAGTAACCTTATGCTGCGAGTTTTGCTAGCAGAAGTTTATGTGGAATGAAGTCATATGCCTTTGACAAGTCCATCAGAGTGGACCCTATAATACCTTTCTTATCCAGGCAAATTTGCCACTTATTAATAAGGCGAAACAATAAGTTAGGGTGGAGAAACCTTTTCGAACTCCACAAAGAATAGGAGAGTATTTATCGCAAAAAGAAACTGGTTATTTTTAAAAATATGATTTTCTCATAGACCCTCGATAGTGTAGGAAGAATATTGATAGGAAGGTGGTTCCCTTTCTCAAGAGTATCTTCTTTCTTATAAATGGGAATTACATGAATTATCAAACATTGATAATGATGAATGGGGATGTATTTGAAATATATTATTTCTTTTGTCACTATTTATGGCAAGGATTGTCCAAACTTCAAAAAATGGATTGGAAATGGAGTTTGAATATTTTATAATTTTTCAGTCTAACTACAAATATTTACCAATTTAAAAGGTTTTCTTTAGCAAAATAATAAAACTTTAAGGCATTAAATACAGAGAGTCACCAGTCATTATTGGTCATTTAATTTTAATTTCACGGTGAATTGTTGTTTACAAAAAGGTATAACAAGTGTAATATGATGTACACATTTTTGTGAAGTTTTGTGACAGGTTGGTGACTAGACCATGACGTGTCGATAAGGTACATATTTTGCGCCATAAATAATAATATAAAAAAGTAAAAAAAAGTTAACATTTCATCTTTTTCTCTTTAAATTTAAGGTGGTCGTGTTTGCACCAAAATCTGTATTAACGTAAACAAGTTTAGATTTAATATGTAATCTTTTTATTTTCAATAAAAAAAATCAGGACAGTAAAAACAAAAAAATCAATATCAATTTTGCCACCTGGTGGCACTTTACAATATTTGACAAATTGGTGTTTGGAATGTCGTTCAACACGATAAATAGGCGATTTAGAGGGATTCCATTAACAAAGTCAATTTTAGAGCATTAACCACACAGAGTTTGTAAAGTTCATCAAGTTACAAACATGTTACCAGACAGTAATTGTTAATTAATTTTTACTTCAACACGTTAAAATTTCGTTTTAAAAAATGAAATGCTTCTTTTTTACGAATTAAGTTGTAAAACTAACTTTCTTTCGACTTCTTAGTGCAGTGTTGGTGACATATTGGTTTCATGACGGTGACGTGTCGATAAAGTGCATGTTCTCCCAAGAAATAATAGAACAAAAGCGCTAAAATCAGTTAGTATTTGGTCCGTCCACCACTATATTTAAAGTTGCTGTACAGTGTTAGAACCAAAATATAAAATGTCATACTTAGGTTTTGTTTTTAGATGAAATTTGGTTGTATTCAAGTTAAAAATAAAAACTGCGAAACAAAACCAATAATAAATAAAAAATAATTCGTAGAGTTTTGAAAATCGCATATTTGTGAAAAAGAACTTGAAATTTAAGATTAAATAAAAACAGTATCAAAACATAATAAAAAATTAATCACATAACCTTCACCATACAATTATAGCCAAAGTGAAAGAAAAAACTCTATTTGCTAATCTAGATTTGCAAATCAAGATTGTTGATGTTGGACGTTAAATAAACAAATTCTAAAGCATGTAGCATGAGTTTTTATGCGTTATATTCTGCCTGGTTGCATTTTACAAAATGTTGTAGATAGACTGTTGAAATATCGTTCAACATAATAGATAGGTTTTTAGAAAATATCGTTCAACACGATATATAGACATCTCGAATATCGCTATAGATTGGCGTTTGTAATAATGTTTAGCATATATTCGAAACGATCCTGATATCTGAGAAAATCTGCGATAAAAATTGAAATATTTTTGCACTTTAATAAAGTGGAGTATTAGGGAAAACTTGACTATCATTGCAATACATTTTAACAATAAAGAATATAATAAACAATGATAATAAACAAAAAGAGTTTATTCCAAGTCACCTATTATGAAAGAAATATCGAAATTAAAATTTTCAGGAAATACTCAACAGAAAACAATCTCGAGTCCGAACAAAGAAACACACAGTAAATTATCTTTTTGTGAAAATACCGGTGATCTTTGTTTTATTCAGAACTATTTTCCGTCACATACGCTGAGAAAGTAAAGATTTAAATTTATATGAAATCTTAATTAATTAAAGTTTGCCACCATATAAATAAAAAGAAAAGAGGAGCTCCATTCCTTCGTTTCATATTACCTCTGTGTCTAGTATGTGACTTTACCTCTAGTTTATATTTAGCTTGAAAATTAGGTATAGTCTCAGAACTTTTATTATAAAAAACCGAAATCTAAAGCGGCTTTGAAATTAAGTGTAGCTGTTATACTCAGGATAGTTTTATCTACAATATGTATAAGTCAACAATTAAATTTCAAATCCAAATGAATAAAACTTTTAGAACCAATCTAATTTAAGGCAAAAGTGCAAAAGTAATTTTAGCATTAAAACCCAAAAAAAAACGTGAAATCTGTTGAAAATTTTATCGTTTTAATTCTTAGCTGCTAACGAAAGGAATTAGTTATTTCGTTCAATAAACAAATAAACTCTCTGGAGACCTTAGCTTTTCTAATGATTGCTAATAACATGAATGTAGATTGAAATTAATTTCGATGAAATTTCAGTGCGCATGAAAGACATATGTAAAAATTTCATATTAATGCAGAAAAATTCAAAATAATAACAACTCGAAATCATGATTTAGCTGCTATAAGAAATGACTTTTAAGGATTGAAGACCTTTCATATTAGAGTTTCGGTACACTGACATATACGAAATTTAGTTTTTCCTCCGTAGCCTGTTTTATATGGTCCATGCTTGATGTATTTGACTTCTTTTACTACAAATGTGCATTGTCTACGACAAAAACCAAATATATGACCATATGTGTGGAAAAGTACTAAATCTACCATATCCGTGGGGTTAAAGTATAAATCTGCATCCAAATTTAATTGTTTTACAATTAACCCGTGTTTTTGTCTTTTCCGTTAATTTTTAAAATAATGCTTGAAAAAGTCTGATATTTTGTGGATAATGATAATATGAACACTAGAGCAACAATTTTAAATTACATTCGCATTGTGAAAAACTGAAACTTCACTGAAAAGTGCACAATTTTAATTTTAAAATAGATTTAATTATATACATTAATAATAATATTATATTGATTTAGATACAGTCAACTAGAAAAAATCGATATGCTTACCTGCATACCTGTACATAGTAACGTTATTTCTGATATTAATAACGGTATATCTGCCGTCAGGAACAGCAAACTTGTATTCCAACATTTTATACTAGACTAACATCTGCCAAAAATGTATCCTTCAGTACATTAAGTCAGTTACTCACTTTATTTAAGAAAAATCATTGAACATCCGAAATATGCTTCTCGTATATCATGATTACTAAATAGTACGTTGCTATAATTTCAATAGTATTTCCATTATTGTTGTATCGGTTACCATTCTTTTTGATTGAATCAGAAAATTATGTATAATATAGATTGGCATTTCCTTATTCTTGTAACATACTTAGAAAGGAAATGAAGTAACTACTTTATATTAACATATATCCCATATATATAACATAGAAAATGTTCTGACATAGAGTGTATCAAAGGGTACTTAGCGAAAAAATTTATTATGAAGCTTCGAGATTATACTGTATCAAACATTATATAGCAAAACACCATTACATAGGTATTACATACCATCACGTAATAATGCCTATATAATTGGTAAAAACCAGAAGAAAAATTTTATTAGTATCGTTTATTTCTATTTTCTAGTTAGAAAAATGAAAACAAAAGACAAGCAACTGAAGGCTCAAATGTTTTGCTTTTGGACAATGGTCATTGTTATTTTCTTGAAGTGTCAAATTCCAGTTAAATAAGAAATACAGGGAGAATTTCATAATTAGTCGGAAGATTGTTCCAAAGAAAACAAGCTTTAAAAAGAGATGCATTTGTTCCGTATGTAGTAGTTCTAGCTGAGGGAAGTACTAAAATCATATAAAATCATTCCTCAAAGAATTTGGTATATCATTTATTCAAAAGTGCTCCCACATTAATTCAGGATTAATTTTTAAGATTTAAATGTTTCAATCGTTAAGAGCTGTAGATGTTTAGCACGAATACTGACTGTATTTTCCCAGTGTAGTAGCAATTCATCGGAAGGGAAGTTATGGTTCTGATGGATTATTCTGAGCGCTCGATTTTCAACTCAATAAGTCAGCTGGTAGTCAGAGAAAACTTATCCTGAAAAAAAAATCAGTTAGTCGCCGAAAAAGAATCTTTTAAAATACTTTAAAAGCAGTAGGCAAGATACTGATGGAAGTTAACTCCCTTTCTCTGTGGTAACCCCTTTTTCATGGACAGGAACAACAGCAGCCCATTTCAGCCGATCTTAGAAGATAAGATTATTTTTGGATGTATTTATACAATCAAAAATGAAAGGTGCGTGTGTATGCGACATGCTTTTCAAAAGCTATAGATGCATACCATTACTAACCTTCTAAAGCTTAACAATGACATCATGAACTTCATCAGGTATAACATGAGAAAATAATCTGAAGGAGTTTATAAAGATAGTTGTTATATTTAACGTGGGGAACCAAAAAATTGGCGAGATAATATTTCCAGATGGGCCCACGTGGCGGGTATTGGAGTACTTAGAACGCCCATTTGCGTCTCCAAAATTCGAAACCAAACAACCCGACCAATTTGAGCTAGCGTTGCATTACGCAGCGAGTTTTGCTCAAAAACTCAGATAACATGGAAATAAGTTTCCGCCAGAGGTGGGAGTCGAACTCGTAACCTTTCGCTTTGGAGTCCTAACGCCCTAGCCAACTCCAAAGGATCGTGTTCTTTGATTGCACAAATTTTAACAAAAATAACTACGTCGTAATAGACACAACAGCTATCCGAAACAATCTCTGATCAAAATAATCACGGAAAATTCATTGCCAGCACAATAAATCTCAAAAAATCCATGACGCCAGTTTTTTACACCGTTTATCTCCTCTTTTATAAAAAAAGTAGTAATGTAAATTTTTAAGAATGAAAATTTGATTATATTCAGTAATTGAAATGTTTTTTATGACTTAACAATTATAAATCTTTTCGTTTTAAAATAATTAATTTATATTCTATTAATGCAAAAGCAAAGAAAGCGAGCGTAGCAAGCTTTGCAGTTGGAGTTCATTTGGCAGTAAGCGAGATTGAGTAAGTTTAATTAAAATTCATTTTAAACTTTAATATATTTTTAATGCAAAACAATAAATTTTATTTCACTATATGCATACGATATATGTATGCCACACACCATAATATATATATATATATATTTTTTTGTATAATCTTTTTTTCCAATAGATCATAACTTAATCAAAATTATTTTCAACCATGTCTACAGAGATTATATTTCTATTTACCGCTTTATTGTTTTTTGTTTTTCTGTTGCAGTTTTCTATCAACAATTACCATATACCATTTTTAATATTGGCTTGCCAACAATCTTGTGATGCTTTCGCAAACCTTTGTGTATTGATTTTTCTTTAAATAATATCAAACGGCCCTCTTGAAGTAATTCCATTAAAAACGCCCTTTTTAATAAGGCCCAAAGCGCATATTATTTATGCACTCAAAATATGTTACGATTTTCTCCTCATTTAAAAGGACATCGAATTCAATATGTTTACAGAGTAACTTTTTGAAACCTATCTACCTTAAACATTTTCAAATGAAACTTTAAAATAGTGCTTTGGTTTCCAGAATAATTAATTGTTTACATCTGGCCTTAGATTTTCTCATTAAACTATCCTTTGTTTAAAATGGTGTTCTCATCTACATCTATCTAGCCACCCTTTTATGTTTATGGCAATGTATTAATGATTGCTGTTAACGTGGGTTTATTTAATGGTGCTTATATCACTTTGAGTGATAGTCTATATGGTTAATTATGCATTTTGTTATTATTTGCTGCATAACAGCTAGGTAACTATATGCTACACCCTCCTAGCTAGCTATACCACCAATATACAACAAATATCTATAGCTATTTAAAATTTCAACTCCCTTATACTATTATTTTTTATCGTGGCTAACTTGTTTCAAAATTTCTATCTAGCTAGGTAGCTTGCTACCTCTATTTTTTTCTTATGTCAAAATTTTCAAATGATCTAAATACATTTCTCTACTTGAAAATGATGGAAAGGAGGTAAATAGGACTATTTAGAATCATGTAAATATCATAAGTTCATGTAAAAATTTTAAATCTTAGTTTTATTTCAATTTTAAAAATTTGCAATCAACGATCAATCCTTGTTTTTTTAATCAGTCACTTTCTTCAAAGTTAAAATAAATCAAACTGATTTATTTTAGGTGAAACTGGTTTGGTTCTGGTGTTAGAGCTCCCAATTAAGCTTATGTTAAAGAAAATCATGGAAGTCAGTTTCTGGGAAAAAATGATATCATTTGTTCTGAGTTAAATACTCACAGTTCAGGAACTGGGGAGCAATGCCTTATCCACTCGCTGCTGGACAACCACTATGCTACAAGGCAGAAAGCCGTTATTAGACAGAAAGCTAAAACAAGAAATAAAGATAACGCATGTTTTACAAAAATTGAAAAAAATGTTGGTTGACATTATATTTAAAGGAATGAAGATCATAATCCAAAGTAAAGAAATTAGAAGGCAGAGAGTTCCACAAGCGACCAGTGCATAAAAATGATCTTGATGAATAGAAGCTTTTGTGAAATTTAAACAAATTTTCTTTACTGTAAACACAAATAGGAAATCTAAGTACACAACCAAACCCATCCAACCATTGGTAAAAATTAGCTTAAAATGGGGGTGTTTTTTTTTTGTTTTTTCTTGTTTTGGTAATTTTTATAGCTTATGTATAATTGTTTGTGGAAAAAATATGTACGTACTTTCTTACTTACTTACTCACTGAATCACTCCCTCACTCACTCTCTCAATCACACACTCACTCGTTCACATACTCATTCATGCACTCATTCACTCACTCACTCACTTAATGTAATCAACTCTATTTCTGAAAAAATTGACAAGAATTTCATAATTCACATTTACCTATTTCGTGACTGTGTGTGAGGAGAATAGTATTTGGAGAAAAGATAACTCGTTGACTGAAGAAGAGATGGGTTAAACAAATATACGATCCATCTGGGTTTTTATGAGAGATTTCAGGACCTACAGGCAAATTGTTATGGACTAAGACACCAACTTGCTTGTCAAAAGACGAGTCTTTGCGGTTGATATGAAGGCAACCAGGTATATACAATAAAGTCAGACAACCTTGTGGAAGGATCATGATTTATTTCACAATCTACAAAGATCACAGTTGGTGAACAATATAGAAAATATTTTACAGTCGTGATAGTATTTGCTGGAAAGACCACAAATGTTAGTGAAGACAGTAGATACAGGTTGGGGTGATGTTTTAATAGTATATAATTATCATAATTATCATTGGGCTTAAAAGAAGTCCATTATCTTGTTTGAATATTTTTACAGAAAGCCAATAGCAAGTTTGCTGCTCCAAGAGGCGAGCTTTTATAGATGCAGGCTCACCCTCCAAGCGCAACTTGACACCACAGCTGCAACTCCATTTCAGAACTGTTGGTGGTACAGCGTCTAAGTTTCTAGGAAAGTGTTTGGGCTCTTTTCTACTGCTAGCAATGTAGCAATCAGGAATACTATCTTCGTACTGTCTTTCATCAGACACAGCTAACATGTATTAAACCATTATGAACATCCTATAATCATCAGATAAACAAACACAGTAGAAAGACTGGTATTTGTTATCATAGAGCAGATATTGACTGTTTTCATGGAAATGTCAAATAGAATAAAGTTATATACTCAGCAAGTTGGCTCTAAGTAAATAATTTACGTTTTTTTCATTTCACTAACAGGCCCTAACAGGATTCCAGTTTGTAAGAAAAGATCTAGGTTATATAGACTAGTTTTTTGAGAAGCCCTTTCCTAACTTTTTTTTCTATGTACGCTTGTTTGATCTACTATTTGGTTTCAGAGAAAAGCACTATGCTGCGGTTTGATGTTGATTATTCATGATGAAAAGTTTTGCAGAGTTGGCAAAGTGGTGGGATGTTTGACTAAAGAACGAAGGTTCACTAGTTTGACTCCCACCTGTGGCGGAACCTTGCTTTCTGAACAAAACTCAATGCATGACTCGTTCTGTTCAAGTTGTTTTGTTGAACGAATTTCATAGACGCAAATGGGTGTTTTCGAATGTTCTCCAGGACGACACTTTGAAATTACCAACTTCAAACTTCCTATTTATGTACTCCAAGACCTTCACGTGTGCCCTTCTGGAAATATTGTCTTGAAAATTTGTTGGTTCCCCACATTCTCATTCTCTGTGTTAGAGAAGTTATTAGTTTTATTATTTAAAGTCTAATCATTATGGGGTGATAAATATTTTTGTATATTTAAATACTTTATTTAAATATTTTTCATTCTTTCGTAATAGGAGTATGGTTTTTGATTCTGAGTCTGTTGTAAAATAATTATGATATAACTTATATAAAAATTACATAAAATTTAAATCAAAATTTTATAAGTTGTATAAATGGTTATAGGAAATAGGAGTCAGTTAATCTCATTACATGGCTTTTGATTCTGAGTCTGTTGACATGAATATTTACACTTTGTTTAATATTTCCTCAGGGCTATCTTCTAGGAAAAGAATTATTCCTAATGTGATCAAATTATTTGCATGTTGAAAGAGGAAACTCCCTGATTCATCATTTTTCTGATGACACTAGTCCAAGGGGTTCCAAAGATATGAATGAATACTTTAGTTTACTGCAGATCTAAATAGATTTTCCACCTGGAATTATTTGTCATTTTTAATCAGATTTGCTGTTTGGTTTACAGTTTACAGTAGAAAATTATTACCATAATGTATTATGAGCCAAGAAATCAAGCTAGTTAAAACTTAAGATTAAGACGTTTGATTAAATCATCCCCTTAAATGTATTATATTATATATATTATATATATAAAAAATTGCTTTTTGTAAATAACCCTGTTAAGGTGTGGTTTATTGGTGAAACATCAACAGTGCAGATGATTGACGGGTGGATTCACTTTCAATTGGGTTTGCAATGTAAAATATACATTTTTTTTTTTAAATTTATGACTTATATTTATATCTCATCTAAATCAAATCGCCACGTAGAAGTTTCAAAAGTTTAAGGCTTGTTGGATTTCCAAGATGTATCCCTGCAGCTTTTTGAAGATCTAAATTTTTTTGTAAAAGCTGAGTCAAAATAATGAGTTTTCTAGCAACTATCAATATGTTTTAGATAGAAATAGCAGAAATGTCGTTGGCAGGATTCAAGAAGAAGTTCAATAAAACAAGCAAGGTATTGAATTTTTTAAAGTCCGAATTAAAATCAATGGTTATTTCAATACGTTAAATATTCCAGGACTTATCATTTGCTAGCACGAAGCCTTTTTTTGAAGGTTACTGGTTTATTTATTACATTGTTTTTGAGTCTAAATGATTCAATGCTCTGAACAATCAATATTAGTTCTTTTGAATTTTTGACCTTCACCATTTAAAGAAATTTACTCATAATTTGGCCCAAACAACAAAAAAAAATATGAGAGGAACAAAACAGCCATTTTTAGTATTGAAATTTCCAGTTTTTAAAATATTGTAAAGTTAAAATTACCAGAATCCTTGAGCTTACTTTTTTTTGTTCCTATTTTCTGGCCCTGTTAGAAAATAATGGACTGGATTACTGTAAGAAAGTTTGCATTAGGATGGGCATTCAGCTGTATAATTTTGCTCCAACACTTCATCTTAAAACCTACACATGTTAGCACGTTAAAACATTTTCCTTGAAGCTTTTGACACAAAAGCCGACAATGTTCATGATAATAATCTTTACTTTAAAATTTTACAAATATTTACGGTTAACAAGCTACGGTATGCTTTTTATTTGTTTATGTTTTGTTCAAAATCATAATTTCATTAGTTTAGAAATTTTATTGCAGGATTCAATAGAGATTTTTTACAAGATTTTGTTTATATTTTTTCAAGCTTTTTAAGAAGGATGCATTTCATATTTAAGTGTGGCGAATGGCTTTAAGTGTTTATTTGCCAACTGGAGCATTGCACTTAAAAGATACAATTTTAGAACTTGGTTGCCATTGGAAATGTTTGAACAATTTTTCATGTTATTTTACTTTAAAGACGTCAGAAAGGTTATTCCAGTGGATTCTCGCAAAAATTGTTGAAAGACAAACTTTTGAATCATGATAGAATTTAAAAGTCTTTAAATCTACGCAAAACTAATCAATCAATCTGAGTCACAAAAGAATTTGAAAATGTTTTATTTTTTTTAGTTTTTGAGCGAGAAGGTTGGTGGCAACAAATGTTCTCAACTGGAAGAAGAGTTTGTCGAATTAGAAAGATTCTTCAAGAGGCTCAACTTAAAGAAATTTTTATGCCAATCTTCAAAGGTAATATTGTTAACATTTGTTAACTTTTAAAAACAAATTCTGAAGACAAGGGTCACACTCCATCAGTGTTGAAAGAAGGCTCACTCTCTATCATATATGTCTTACATTGTCTGATATTCTGACACTTTGTTTGAGGTGGTTTAAAATTAAGTTAAACATATTTATATATTTACGTAAAATTGAAACAATTGTTAAGGATAAGAATTATTTATAACTATATTTACATAAGTTTGAAACAATTGTTAAGGATAAAAATTGTTTCCTTTGGGTTTAGATTTAAAAGGTTTCATTTTTTTTGCTCATTGTCAAAACTTTTGGTTTTTTTGCTATAATATTGATCTATAAAACTGCTGAATGTAATGAAATTGAAGAGGAAGAATGAGAAACTGTGAAGCTTTGAAACATTTAAAACTGAGTTCTTTGTATTAAATGAGGTAATGGAATGATGTAATGGAATGACGTAATGGAAACGGGTGAACATTAAGAAAATTCTTGCGTAACTTGAATGAAATTAACATGAAACATTTACATTTACATAAATGTAACTTATTCAGCAATATCATTCAGTAATACATAAATAACTCCTGGATTCTTGGTTCTATACATTTTTATTTTATTTTCAGGTGACTAAACTTTCAATACTAATTATAACAGAATTTGCCACAATATCAGGGTAAATTAATGATTTTAAATTTTTATACTCTCAAACTCAAGCAAAATAGGTGACCTCAAACTAACTGATATGGATGTTGACACGGCAATGAGACAGAAAATATTATTTCTATAATTATGATAATTCTAGGATATTATCCAACCAGGATGAGAGAAAACAATTTATAACACACTCTCATTTGAAGATTTAATCTGAAAGTGCCTTTCTACCTCGCGATGAAAAAATAATTTTTCCCTTATAAAAATTTAATTGTTTTTATAGAGAATAGATGTGGTCACACGTACAGTTGACGATCTTCATACCAAATCCAGAGAATACATCCAGCCCAATCCAAGTAAATATAGTTTTATTTCAGCTAAAGAAGAGTTTTTACAACCTAAGAAATCTTATTGTAATTTAAAACTCAGCCAGTAACGGTATCCTCCCTTTTTTGATTTTTAAGTGTGTTAGAGGGTTCTCATTTTTCTTACTAGTGTTTACCAAAAAAAGTATTCTTGGACTTCTGACGACCTGATACAGCTCTATAAAATCATCCATGTCTGTTTGTCCATCAGTCCGTAATGCATTTTTTCAGTAGGTGCTCATAAATTTTCAATAAAATGTTGCACTAAGGTAAAAGGTCATAAATATAAAAATGTGTTGATATTAGCTTTTGAAAGTTTTGATAATTTAGTTATTTGGGAGTCTTGTTAAAGTGCTTGTTTTCAATTATTTTAAGTGTTTCAAGCTTCTTTAATTTTGTAATATTCGCCGCAAAATTTAGGGGATGTTTTCACCAAAGCAGGTGTAGATTTAAATGATGACTTACCCTATTGTAAATTTTTTTATTACTTCAAGACAGATCAGAGTCATGAAAGAAATTGTTTTATGGCCTAAATTTTCAAAACTCACCGTGTGTGATATCTCTAAATTATTTGTTTACTTATTATTTGATACGAAAATTATGTACTATAGCAAATATCAAACTTTCTTGTCTGCTTAGATTTATAAGCTATTGGGATATTTTACAAAGGAGAACCCTCGTCAATAATTATGTTTTGTGTAGTTATTTATATTGATCTCTAATATGGAAGTTTTGTAAGAAAACTGATTATAACTTTATCCATCGTGTTCAAAAACTTGCCTTACGGGTAATAAACAATAATTTTGAACTTGATTTTAAAGAATTGCTTCTCTTGGAAAATACAATCAGCATTCATGAAAAACATTTACAGAGTCTAAT
>JAUZNK010061872.1:0-14834 GCA_035046665.1 Euphysa ruthae
TGTTCCAAAACTTTAAAAGCTTTTTATAATGATGGCATAAAAAAGAGAGATTATTTTCTAAAACTGAAGTTTTCTAGAGAGGAGGGTTAAAAATTAAAAGATATGACGTTTTGATAAACGAGGTTTTCCCTTAATCTGACTCTAAAATTATTTGTTGATAAAATTGCTGATTGTTGAAAAGTTTTTTACAGCGTAGCTGAATATGGCTCAACCCAGGGCTGCCATTGTAAAAATTGCAGACAAAATTGGCTTATGTATTAGCTTTCGTTAAAATTATTACAAAATACTATATTTTATTGAATGAGCCAATTAATTATTATTACTATTCTTTCATGTCTGCCGTGTCAAAGTACCACATTTAAAAATTGTAAACCTATACAAAACAATAAAAATGATGAGGTAATTGTCCAAAACAATATATATATATATATTTATGACAGCAGCAGGGCTTATAAATATAGCACTTGTAAAATTTCAGCTTACTCCAAAATGGTCTGTTGTTTGTAAATTTTAAATAATCTACCTGAGCTTTAATTTGATACATCACTTTATACTATACAACCCATTGTTGTTGGAGTTTTCTGCCACAGATAAATTTTTTATATTGTTGACGACACACTTGTTATGAGATCGTAGCTCTTTTGTAGTTAGTAGCTTTCCATGCCCATTAAGAGGTATTTCCTATCCCATGATGTAATAAATAACTTAGCTTCATTCTAGCTTTTCCCCACAAGTTCTTGAAGTCCTGACAATAACTTCTTGCATTTCACTTTAGAAGATTCAAATTCATATTGTTTATACAAATTATGATGGTAATCAAACGATTTTAGTTCTTCATTAAAACTAATAACATAAAAAATTGTTCTTGTGACAGCTGAGTGCTTGATTAATCGAAGCTGATTTTTTACGTGTTGTATCTGATGTAACACGTTGTTAACTTGTGGTGGTGACTCAAAGTTATTAATACAAGAAGTGTGTAAAACTCTTTCTTGTTATTCAATGTAAGTTTAATTACTTCTTTAAAATGTGTTGTCACCAATATTTTCTCCAGTAAATTATTCTTCTTTTTTTTTTTGACATGGTAATGGTAATGGTAACTTTACCGTAAATGGTGGGAGACACATTAACAGTTAACTGATCAAAGGATGGCCACCCAGGTGTAACATAACTGACTTACAACAACAAAAATGAGGGGAGGGATGAAGACAAACAATTAAATACAAACATTTGTGCAAGAAAATTATAAAACAAGTCAGAACTGACTCATATAATAAAATGAAGCTCATGTAAGCTTTTTGTTTTGATTTTGTATTTCTTGCGGTCTTTTTCTTACATTTAAATCTGATTAATTTACCTCTTCCTTGCAAGCCAAAAAATCAATTTTTTTTTTCCAAATTGGATTGATATGGTCCATAATACTCAATAGAAAATCAAGTTCTTTCATCACAGTCTAATTTTTTAAGTCCATATTATAAAGTAAAG
Source organism: Euphysa ruthae (assembly GCA_035046665.1). Lineage (NCBI taxonomy): Eukaryota > Metazoa > Cnidaria > Hydrozoa > Anthoathecata > Corymorphidae > Euphysa > Euphysa ruthae. The sequence continues at coordinate 1,483 of JAUZNK010061872.1, forward strand.
TTAAATATTTAAAAACCTATTTTGTCTTCACTATATAGAACGACTTTTTAGCTGACTGCACGGAAGAAAATATGAACGTGAAACTTTGTTTTCAAATGGCATTACATTTTCTTTATATTATAAAACTGTTACTGTATCTTGTATGCCTTTTTTTTTTCAGCCCTATGCTCCTCAGCTGGTTCATATTGTCACAATTTCACACTTAATATGAAAATACACATTAGCAACCCTCAATATTTAGGAAATAGATTGGGCTTCCTCTTCCCTAAAATAAAAAAATAATGGAATCTAGTTACGTTTAGAAGATGCATTAGCAAATCTCAAAATATTGGATTGACTATTTGATTTCATATTTTATTATATATTCATATTTCATATTTTCATATCTGGCTTTAAATAATTGTTCCTATAATTGCAGCCTAATTGTTGTCACAGATTGCCTCTAATGTTCTAGATAAAGTTCTGAGACTTCATTAAAATTTTGTGTCTGTTTGATATATAATAAATTTCATGATACATACCTATTGCTCTTTCTAACGCATTTTCTTAATTTTGAAAATACAGGATACCTCATCTTTTTGTATATGCTGAGAACGATTCACGTGTGCCAAATAAGGTAAAATTTCATCCATCACCATCAGACTGATTCTCAAGTGATTTTTTGATATGCCGGTTTCTACTTCGTAATTGTCTTTTTTTTCCAGATTGTGATATCGTTATTGCTAAATTTGTGTCTGGTATTTTTTTAATGACATTTTTAAAAGAGATGTCATATAATTTGTCCCACTTGCTATTTATTGACTTTATCACGGTATTAGCCACCACTTTCATGAATGGTTTTTTATTTGTAATTATGGGAATTGTGATATTTATAGAATTATCCGTAGATATTTTGATATACTCTTAGATATCTTGGAGAGGGAGTTTTTGTTCTTTAATGGTCTGTGACATAGACCTTCAGGAAATATTTTATTGATGTTATAAATTTTTACTAAAGAACAACTTTTGCATAAATGTGACGTATGATTTATTTCGTCCTCAATTGGTTCCATTTGTTTAGCAAAAAATAATCTAGTTATTTACTTTTTTACGTTTTTGTCAGCTGACCAAGACTTTTGTCTATCAAATGCCACAAGTTCTTTTAATTTTCTGTGAAAATAGCTCTGTTTAATACTCAAATTAGCAAAATTATTACCAAATTCTTCATATCTTTTGTGTTTGTGGCTAATGTTGTTAGTTCCACAAAAAACTTCTGAAATCATAAAACAACATAGAAAAAACTTCCCCATTTCGTTGGCTTTAGTTGTTGCTGTCTTTGTTTTTTTTTTTTTTTTTGTACAAATATTCAAGATTTTTCACTTTTTTTCTAAACATGGTTTCTCAGTTTTGGTGCTTTATCATGTCAAAATCGGGAAAAATTGGAAAACTGTCAGAAATTAAAGTTACATTATTTGCACATCCGCCATAGTTTTATTTTTGAATGATCACGAAAGAGTTTCTTTCAATTATATTTGAAAAAGTCACTGACCATCATTATCAAAAGACCGCATGTCCGTACCTAATTTTTTTATAACTTAAAATCCATAGATTCGGAACTACGCATAAGTTGTCCAAGTCTTGCACCATTAATTACCAGAATAATTGCATTGGTACAAAAAAAACTTTAAAAAATGAAAAACGCAAAAAAAAAATCTTTTACTCAAAATGAGCACATCACGCTTTTAATCTTCCATGCTCTCACCAACAGATACTATTGTGTGCCATACTGAGCCATAAGACTTAAACGAAATGAAATGACTTTGAATGAATATTTAAACAAAGAAAACCAAAAATAGACCCAGATAAAAGTTTAAAACATACCAATGCGCTGCTTTTTCTCTTGAGTTATCTTTGTTATTGGTTGCTTGAATGGACTTTTACTCGATGATTTTGCAGGACTTTTTATAGGAGGTTCATATCTATTTGAAAGATGTTGAGCAGTTGAAGGTTGAATTGATGTTTCATTATCTTCTCCCCCAGAAAGACTGTCCCAATCTGAACCAGTATCCTAGCAATTTCATTTAAGAATAGTTAAATTTAAAGCTGGTCTATTGAAAATTAACAGATTTAATTAACAGAAAAATTAATATATATGTATATATATAATAAATAGAAAATCACAGCTTTAAAACCCATCATGAGCAAATTTTGTATTGGCAGTAGATAATGTATTTAAATTCAGATTTCATTTCGACAATCTTTGAGAGGTTTAGTCAGTTCTAGGTTAATGTGGCACTCACTAAGCTTAAGAAAAATTATAATGGTGGAATATAGAGTAGAGAAGATTACAAGAGTTATAAAAACAAACCCAGTCAGAGATAACGAGTGTTTCCTTTTTACTAAAGGTAATTTACAAAAATTACTTAAAATGTAATTTTAAAATAATTTTCAGAAGCCCCTTCAATGAGAATTAAAGAGCTTTCTCATGACGTGAAAAACTACAAGTGTTACAACTTAAAACAATAATTAACAATGACTGTAATTAAAAATTGAGAATACAAATACATATGCTAAACAGATAGCTTTTTCAATAACCAAGTAGCTAAGTATTTCATTAAGAGCGTTTGTACATCAATTACCAGTTTAGCAATATATCAGTGGGAGAAGAATTGATTAAAATATCAAAATTTATTTCAAGCAATTTAACAGATCATTTAAGAGCAATGTAATGGCTATTTTATTTTGTTTGATTCAAGAAGAAAAATCAAAATCAAATCAAATATATTTCACGCTATAAAGCCTAAGCTAAAATTTATCATAATACATATTAGTTTTATTAGACACAAAAATTTCTTGGAAACATTTGATGATGGTTATGGCATATTAAATGAAAGACTATTATATTATCCATATGGAATAGCATCTTAAACTTTTACTAACAGCAGCAATCTTGTCTGCTCATTTAAATAATTAACTTTTCAATACTGTACTCTTATAGAAAAAATAAAAAACAACAGATTGAGCATTGCAAAAATTTAAAGAGCAGTTAGATTAGTGAGCCTGAACATTAAAAATTATCAAAAAACTGTCCACGATAATATCTAAAACCGTTTATTGCTCTCTGAAAATATGGCAATCAGGTAGTACAGCAATCACGCACAGTCATGGTGTTTGACATGGCTGGGCTAACCATATCATAATCATCATGTTTAAAATTTTTTTTTCAAGGTTTGCAAGTGTAGATATTAAGAAATTTTTAGAAAAACATCAAATTTCCACCTGCTGAAACACCTGTAAAAAATTTCTACGTCTAGAGACTTTTGTTGTGAATTGAAACACATTTCTCTTCCGAGCCACATTTGTTAACAGTAGTAGAAATGCTGGACCTAAAATTAAGAAAACCCTTCTTACGCTAGATGATTTATTCTAATTTTATAGCTAATATTATTTTATAAAGAAAAAAATCTTACCATTTTCAGAGCAGTTGTTGTGCAAAGAACCAAGTTGTAGGTAAGTGTTTTCCTGCAATTTTGATCTGCATTTGTTTATTTTGATAAAGACCCGGGCTGAAAACCCCAAATAAAGGCCATTTTTCATTGCGAACTAAAAATCATGATTTCACATCAATGTGTTCATGTTTGTAATAAATAGTATCCCTTCAACCAGATCGATTCCACGGAAACTCGAAAATGCCGGAAACGCCACAAGCAGCATTTAGCTATGATTTATTCAATAGAATAAACCAATTTTCCACAGCTTTTAGCTTAAAACTTATATTGGAGAATAAAATTTATTTATTTTCCGCTATTTCCAGCGTTACCGGTTTTTCGAAAAGACGTCTATCTAAAGACCTTACCAGACTTCAGGAGTGGTTTAAAAATAACTATATGGCAAAAAGCCCTGCAAAGTTTCAAGTAATGTTCTTGGGAATGAAGACCTTATTAGTTTCTTTCAATATTGGTGGAATAGATGTATTTGTAAGAAATGAAGTGGAACTGTTAGGAATTAATATTGATTCTAAATTGACTTTCTCGAAACATATACAAAAATTATGTACTATAGCAAATATGAAACTTTCTTGTCTGCTTAAATTTATAAGCTATTTGGATGTTTTACAAACGAGAACCCTCGTCAATAGTTATGTTTTTTGTAGTTTTTCATATTGCCCTCTAATATGGATGTTTTGTAAGAAAACTGGATATAACTTTATCCATCGTGTTCAAAAACGAGCCTTACGGGTAATCCACAATAACTTTGTACTTTGTTTTAAAGAACTGCTTCTCTTTGAAAATACAATCAGCATTCATAAAAAACATTTACAGAGTCTAACGACAGAAAAATATAAATCTGTCAAAAAATTAAATCCCGAACTAATGTGGAATAGTTTTTCTTTGAAAGATGTACCATACATTCTCAGAAACTCTTTAATTTTGAATCTCCCACCTGCAAGAACATCTAGATACGGCACTAACTCACTTATTTTTAAAGCGTGTTTTTTTTTTGGAATAGTCTCCTTCTACGCTACAAAAGCTGCAAATCTTTGCCTTATTTTAAATCAGCTATTAAGGCATGGATTTGCAAATCATGTACATGTCCAATATGTCGTTAATTAGTTCTTTGTGTGTTTTTGTTTTATTGTTAATTATTTTATAATTTACATATAAAAAAGAATTTTAGAAGTTTTTTGGTCTATATTAGTGTTTATTAATATATGATTATATTCATATACAACTATGTAAGCGTTACCAACGTTAAATAAATGAATGAAAACCAAAAAACAGTTTTCACACTATTTGAAAAATAGCAGTTTATACTAATTTGCAAGTTTACCTCTAAGGAAAACTTTTTTTGCGAAAAAATATCTTCAATCGGAAAATTAAGTACTAAGCACCAAATTTCTACCTTTTCGAAAATGCACCTATGCCCAAATACAAAAACACAAAACACCGGAACTTTTTAAATCAGTTTTTTTTTTTTTTTTTTTTCACTAAAGTTCACGAAATTTTCACTAAATTACTAATAGTATGAATAATCATTGTTTAGACTAATATTTAAAGATAAAAATAATAAACCAAATCGTTTAAACCAAATATTATAACAATCTAAAACTTTTCCGGCGCTTCCGTCTTTTCGAAAATGCACATGTCAAAATACGAAATCAAGAAAACGCTAGATTTTTTTTAAGTTAGTTTTTCACGAAATTCAAATTTATTAGCATAAGTAATCATTGCTTAGACTATTATTTAAAGATAAAAACACTAAACCAAACCGTTTAAACTAAATAAAATAACGATCTAAAACTTTTTGGGGCCTTTCCATTTTTTTCGAAAATGCGAAAACACGTTAACGCCGGAATTTTTATCTGTTTACACTTTTCACAATAATTCGTGAACAATCATGTGGATACACATACACAATAGAAAAAATATATTATACGTCTAGACAGTGAAAAACAATCATCATTCAACTAACACCATTTTTCCACTATATCGGATAGGTTTTCATAACGGTGCAGTATGAAAACATATCAGATAGGCCTTCTGTTTACTCTATAAAGTACATACATGGGCATGATTTTGATATTTGGGTAACTATCATATTGCAACACTTTAAAAAGTGATGTGTCGAAATGATAAAAATATGAACATTTTGAATATGAATTTGAAAAAAAAATAAAATTAGGGCGAATGTTAATTTATTTAAAACCGATCTTGTAAGGGTTACTGATTATTTGCAGAAGCTTTGTCCCGTTTTTAACAAAAACCTTTAAGTTTCTTTATAAAAAAACAATACCATGTGAAAATTCATTGCTTTAATAATAATGAAATAAAGTCATTCTGGTCAGTATAATAAGGGCTTACCAAACTTTGGGCCCATGTTACGGCACCCTGCGTTTTCAACCGACCCTAATCAATGCAGTTTCTGTTTACACATGTACAAGAACACTTTGCGACGACGAGAAAGTGATCCGATACAGTGTACTGATCTGAAACGTGGAATTACATGAAGACATGTGTTTTGTAGACGTGTTTCACAGACATAATCGTTTTACATGGAAAAATAGTTGGTTAAAAAGGCTGATCTGTTGGAATTTCAGCATTAATTATTTTGAAATCAGTGATATATTTTTTGCTCTGATGATAACTGTACAATATAATGAAGATGTAAGTTCTATTATTTACATTTATTTGACTATAAGTTTTATGAATATTTTTAATAATTCATAAAAATTTTAAAATATAATATATATCAACTAATACTCTGCAAAATTTATAAACATTTCTTTATGTTACTATCTCTTTGACGTTCGTAGAACCTAATGGGAAACAGGGTAAAGCATAAGAGAAAACAGGGAAGCGATAGCGGAAAACTGTGAAAACAAGAGGGGAAACTGGGGAGTAACTGGAAGGGAACTAAAACTTTGTTAGGGAACCTTTTTTTATTTTTTATATTTTTTATTAAAACATTTCTGTTATGTATTTTTACTGGAATATCATGGAAAGTTTTAGAAAAAAATATTGATGGATTTAGAAAAACGGAATTAAAAATTAAAACAAAGGGTGCAACTAGATTCAAGGAGCGAAGAACTCTCTCACGGCTTGCGACGCCGGTTTACCGACTAGTTATTATAATAATATAATAATTCTTTCTAGATTTTATACTTTTTCGTTCATTTTAATATTGGAATGTGTAGATTCCTACATGATTTTAGTTGTAAATATGGACCAAGTCAGTGTTCTATAGAAAAATAAAATTCAAAGTAGAAAAATAATGGTATAAGAATTTTGGAGAGAGAAATATTCGGTGTCCAAAAATTTAGGTATGAAATTAAATCAATTAAATGGTTTAACAATTACCACCTATGCGAAAAAAAGTTATTTAATATAGAAAAAAGATCGCTTACAAGAGGGCATATTTTTAAATTAAAAAAAATACTGTAAAATTACAGTACTTCACCTATTCCCTCTCCCCTTTACCAAAATTTAATTATTTGAAAAAATTGTGGGGGTCTATGTATAGTTGGAGCCCTAAGACAGTTGATTTATTTAAATAGTTTAATCACATTAATAAAAGTAACCTGAACAATTAATTATTTATACAAATATTAAGGAAAGAAATTAAGTAAGTTTTAAAGCAAAAAGTTTTACTAAAATTAATATTATTGTTATTATTATTATTAATATTATTATTTTTAATGAGTTGCAGCCTACAAAGCTAAAAGCCACTATTAGACAAGAAGCTAAAAGACTAGAAGAAGATAGAAATACAGATAGATTACAAAGAAAAGTAATTATACGAGAGAAAGTTAAACGAGAGTCATTCTTACGACGAGGTGGTACAAGTTCATGTAACTTTTCGGAAAAATGACCATTAGGGTTAGGTTTAGGGTTATAGGGTTAGATGGAAATTCCTATAGAACAGCATTAAAGACGCCACATTGCGTCGATGAGAAAGACTTCGAAGATCAGAGGATAGTTCAGGACAAAAGATGTTAGTTATGCAATTTTGAATATGATCAATAAGAGTGACACATTGATTGGTTGGTGAGCAGTGGAATGACACCATCTATCGCATCATATCAATACTTTTGCGCAGTCATAGTTTATCATAGATATTTAAAAAATCATAATATTTTTATTCTATTTTCTAATGCTTGTTATTGTTTCCACTTCTACAAAAAAACTGGTTCTCTCTCTAGGAGTTAAGCATATATGCTGCGAGGTTAATCTTAATTGATGTTTTAAAATAAGACTTACTAGTGCACTAATATAGGGCCCTTCCTCTACGGCCTGGTCATCCTAGGATCCTGGGTCCTTATTTTCCGCTACACCTAAAAAAAATCTTAAGACAGAATTAAAATATGTAGGACACAATTTATAACGTGTGTTAAGCTCTTATCCAGGGCTAGAACTAACAACTACAATCATGGTCAAAACACTTGTATGCTATTGAGACACCTTAATAATTGAAAAAAAAAGTACAGCAAGCAGGTAAATATATGGATAACCGCCTTTGGTATATTCAACTTTAGCTTTATTTGTTTAGAAAATTTTTTAAAAAAATGTTTTTTTCTCTGCTATATCTAAGGGATTAAAGTGACAAGTTCGTACTCATTTGAGTTTGTTATCATTTTTGCGATTTTGGTTAAGAAAATCACTTTTACAACATGCGTCAAATCTGAATTTTTGCTAAAATTTGATAAAAATGTCGTATAAATTGGCCATAATTGTAGAACTCTAAACATTTTGACTACGTGATTTTTGTCCATTATTTGGAGTGATCAATCGGTTTTTAAATTCTCATTGTATACAGTGTTGATAATCATGTAAAATAATTTAATAGCTGTATTCGAATTCTATCATGTTTCTCAAAAAGAAATGTTCGGTTCTGGATCTTACGTCAAAATATATGGTTCAAAGTATATGTCGAAGATAGTAGTTATTAAAACTGTTGAAGATGTGGATGAAGACGATATCTGGAAAGAAGCTTGTTACATAAGCAAGCTAAATTATCAAAATATTGTCCAGTTTAAAGGAATGTGTTTACAAAAGCATTCTCTTATATTTGAATATACTATGTTTGATCTGTCTCCATATCGTGTATGCACACAATCTCATTCACTGGATGGATTAATGTAACTTTGAGCAATTATTCGTTATGGTAGCTGATAGTAAATCTAGCGGTTTGACTTACCTCCAAATTTTTAATTGGAAACTCATCCACACAGTTATTACACGAAGATATTATGGTGAAACTATAAGATTTTGGTGAATCATAGGGAAATATAGTTCTCAGTACTATTTGCGCTAAAACCCATACTGTGAATGTTTATAAAGGTTTGTAAACAAATATTTTAGCAATCCATTTTGTATTTTGATATTGTAGAAGCAGTGAAATTACTACACAGTGATTCATGGCTAACGCGAATTTGATATTGTTGATGCAATTTTACAATAGTTTTTAGTTATTATATTGATCATTTTTCTTGAGTAATTTCTTTCGCAAAATAAAAAAATATACGAGCAATAAAAAAAGAAAAAATTAACTCTTTATGCATTTTCAGTATATATGACTTAAAGTTTTTGCTGTTTATTTAGGTATACCGGCTTTCATGGCACCCGGAATCATTGATGACCTAGAAAAGTTCAGATATACGGCGTTTAAAACAAAATAAATATTTCGCCACAACTTGATTTCTCTGTTTTCCAATTTTTTTTTTTTTTATTTCTAAAAAGAATATGTAATAAAAATTGAATTAAATAAAAATAATTTAAACTAACAACAATCAGACTTCCATAAACTTATATTACCTTATAGTCAAATTTCATTTAGGTAAGGAGCTTTTAAAATAATATATAAAGATATAAATCAACTTTAAAAGCTCCTTGATTTTATTAACGTAGACGACTGTAGTAAAGTTTTAAAGGGGATCCCCCATGTGTGCTTTGGTAACTCGATCTTCATTTAAAGATGTTATAAAATGAGGACGAATGCAATTTATTTCTTAAAAAAATCATAAACGCTTCTCAAGATATGAATGTTTTCAGTTCAGTCAAATTTTGAGAAGAAGTGTAAATCATGCTTAGTTATTATTTGAATTAGGCTGTTAATCTCCATTTTGAGTTTTTTCATACATTCGTCATCCTAAAATAAACTGGCTTAAATATTTTTACACAAATTCGGAGAGTTTGCTCTCAGTTTACTTTTAAAAAACCAGAAACATTAAAATAATAACAGCAATAGCTAGATATAACCACGCGTGAATTAATTGATTATTTTGTGCCAAATCAGGTGAGCTATGAATAAGCATCAAAAATAATGAAAAAGAGAAATAAATATTTTCGATGATATCAAGAAAAACGTGAATCATTAACCTATCAGTGCTAACTGTAATCTAACTGTAATGTTACTTTTTGGCATGATTTATATTTTTTAAAACTTGGCTATCCTTAAAGCAAATAATATATGGAGAACTGTTCAAGATTTTCCAACAAAATAATTTCTGTTCTTCCTTGTTTTTAAATATTTTTAAATAAAGTCTAAGCTTAGGCATGCATTTGGAGATCCCTTTAAACTTGCTGGCTCATGCTATCAACTTTATAAAAATCCAAGTAGGAGGAAACTTAACATTTCTTGAATGTGTTTCATAGGGATGTTATGCTCCACAATGATGATTGTGCAGTTCGTTCAAAGCAAGAGATGTTATGGACATCGTATTCGGTGGTCAAGCATTGATCAAAGTAGAAAACAAAAGAGAGTTAAAAGAACAGATCAAAGACTCAAGAGATGTGTTAAAAACCATAGGAACACGCGAATAAAGAAAGAATTGCTTGCAAGAGTCATTTGGTAGGTTCGCAAATTATATTATTAGACGCGGAAAACCAATATTAAGAATACTAACTCGAAGCACGAGAAGAAAAACGTTACGATTTCCTTTTACTGAATTGCCTCCTAGAGTGTATACAAACCAACCTGAAAAAGTAAATTCTATAAATGCTGCCAGAAAGATTAGTCTGGGATATTCAAAAAAAGATGAAGTGTCTAAACAAATCTTTATAAAAGATATAAACGCAACAAGAAATAGTTTTGTTGTCCGTGAATTTATCTGAAAAGCTACCCAATCTCTTACATATTGAAGTTGCATAAAGAAAGGCCCTTTCACTTTTAAACATACCAGAAGCAATCATTTTATCACCCTCTTTAAGTAAAGATAAAGAAAAACATTATCTTGTTGCGTGAAGCTCAAAATATGTGACTTACACCGTAAAAGTATTAGGAAATTCTTTAATTAGATGTTCGTGTAAAGGTTTCAAGCATACCGCTATTTGAAGCCATTCAGTATCAGTCGCTGAAAAAGAAAAACCGTTACTCGCTCATTTATCGAAAAATAAAGAGTTTTCGTTTTAGATTTTCTATAACTTATCCATAAATTCCCTGGGGTTCAGGAAGGAAAGAACAACGTGTTCGAACATATCCAAATGAGATGAGTAAAAACAATACACACGAAGCACCTTTCACTCAAGTATGGCATAGCAACAGTCCACTAGTTATATGAGATATAATCGAAATACCAGAAAAGAAAAAACCAGTGTGAATAATGTGGGTTTGAGTTTCCCCAAGGCCTATTGGCCGTTTACCATTTAACATAATCGTAAAGCGTGAAGAAAGGTGGATGCATATTAATCGTAATCGCAAGTCTACCTTTTAATCCGGAATTCTTGCCATCTTCTGCAAAAGCATCAGCAACTCAGTGCTACAGCATCCGCTATAACTGCATCTATAAAAGATTTCCTTGTTTTAAAGAATTTCATTTGGAATTTGAACCAACTATGGTGTCTGAAAGCCATTAAAACATAGTACGAGAGCATGAGAGCAGCTCAAAGTGTTCTTATAAAATGTAAGTTCGATAATTTGGATCTACAGACACTGTTAAGCGTCGTAGTTTATGGAAGTGAAGTCCACAATTTAAATAATAATAAAAAATCATCACTAGTGTTGAAAGAATGATGTGATAAATTCGGTAAAATAATCGTATTTAACCCTATAAAAAAACGTTATAACACCTGACCTCTTTTTCTTTGAAATACAGATAAGGTAGAAAATGATTTTAAATTTTTTTACTTGAACTTTTGAATTACGCATATTTAATATAGTTATAAGACAAAATCATACGTATGTACACAAATTTTCCAATGAAAAAGATAATAATAATAAAACAGATAAAGTCCGAAAAAGAACTGCATTATTAGATATAGGAATTAGCGCCGACATAATCTATATAATCTATGTTTTTTTATTGTAATTAAATCTGATTGAGTTCAAATAAAGGCAGATAAACCAGTTAAAAACAGTTTTAACCTTTATATATTTAATTAACTATTAGTACCTATCAATTAGCAATCCACTAGTAATATTTTTCGTTATTAAATATTTCATTATTACATTTCACTATAGAGATTTTATGCTATAATTTTTTCTCTGGTACTTATGTTCAACTAAATAAGAACTTTAATCATTGTGCAAAAAACTACTTTTTAGAACAAATATTTTTTTATATTAGACTTGTCTAATTTCTTTTGTTTTTATATGTGTGAGAAAGTATATTGGTTAAATTTATATGTTATTTGAATGTATTCCCTCAATTCAAATCCCCATTCATTGTGTACGATCTTTCAATTTCACTTTTGAGTTGAGACGTATAACCAATGATCTACACCCAAGGTCATATTATTTGAAACATCTTCCCAGGATTTAGTACAATTTTATGGTTACTAGATTTTGCCAAATTCAATATCATCTTAATCTGTCAGACAAAAAAAATATGTTTCTCCAAAATTCGTAATTTTTATGTACCTTAACTCTCAAGTTAAGGTAAACCTAAATTTCATTTTTCTGGGACTAATACATCCTTGTCTTGACTAGCATGATTTTTTTAAAAAGAAAACTGACGCCAAAGTTCCAAAATTAGTATTTTATCTTTAAATATTAGTCAAAGCAATGATTACATTTACTACTAGTGTTGAATTTTGTGAAAAAAATAATTTTAAAAAATTCCGTGTTTTCGTATTTTGACATAGGTGCATTTTCGGAAAAACGGAAACGCCAGAAATCCTTTTTAACAACAGCAAATTCGTTCATGTTTAGTATTATTTCATGCTTAGTACTTCATCTTCCGATTGAAGGTATTTTTTCGTTAAAAAATTGTCCTTAGAGTTAAACTTGCGAATTAGTGTAAATTCCCGTTTTTCAAATAGTGTGAAAAGTGTCTTATCGAAAAGCCGGTAACGTATGAAAACTTAATTTTAAACTAATATATATACTTTGTTTTATTTCCTAATATAAGTTTTAAACTAAAAACTGCGGCAAATTGGTTAAGTCAATTGAATAAATCAAAGCTAAATACTGTTTCCGGCTTTTCCTGCATTTCTGGCGTTTCCTTTGAATCAGCCTGGCCTATTTATCCATAACAATACAATCAGAAATATTCGTGAAATTAATTCCCTCCGAAGATCCAGCTCACTTAATACACAGTATAGATTTTCATAATGACAAATACCTGGAAGAATTTATTCTTATCAATCCTAAATTTTAGTTTTAGAATTAGCCTCCATATTTTTAGAACTAATTTAATTCTCACGTTTCTGTTAGTTTTCTGGCAAATTAATTTAATTAACAACGCAATTTTGTGTCTTATTTTATATACCGGGTTTCCTCCCAATATTTATGTATGTGTGTATGTATGTGTTATGTATGTATTTATATTGCATGTACGTAAGTATGTACGTATGTATGTACGTATTTATGTACGTATGTATGTGCTTATGTATGTATGTGTTTATGTGTGTGTGTATGTATGTATGTATGTATGTATG
>JAUZNK010061883.1:0-14834 GCA_035046665.1 Euphysa ruthae
AATTTTGCACATTGCTTCACATTGAGGAAGAAAATTAAGGAGGTTATCAATAATTATACCGAGAAGTTTAATTGTCGCTGAATTTTGAATAATATGACCATCAATTAATATAACAGTAATTGAGTCACCCCTGTCACCAATGATCATATACTGAAATTTTTTAGGATTAGCAACCATGGAATTGATACTTAACCATGTTATGGCTATGTTTGCTTCATGTTGCCAAAAGTTTTTTAAATAAAAGTTTGGAGCCAGGTAAGCAGATCAGATTGGTAAAAAGCCAGAGTCAGGAGTTGATTTGTGTAACATTGCTATCGTATCAACACTGGCAGTGAAGAAATCAATTCATGCACGATGAAAATCAAGCAGGAGTCATATGCGTAAAGAAGAAGTTCACAGTCTAGTGCTTGTGTCATGTCGTTCATATATAGCAAAAACAAAATAGGTCCTAAAATTAATGCTTGAGGCACTCCAAATTTCACTACTACTTCATCAAAAAGTTCAATCAAAAATCAAAAAACTACATTCTCCGAAAAAATTATGGATATCAAAATATTTACATCTATTGTGTCAAAGATCTATAAGTATCATTCCAGTGTTACATCTCTTCAATACATTTGTAATTCTGTTATGAAGTTATGACTAATATGTGTCCGTCGAAACACCCTATTGAAACTTGGATTGGAATTTATAAATAATGTATAAAAAGGGCAGCAGAACAGATAAAACGAAATATAGACCCGTTAGTTTGCTTCCAGCACTTTTAAAGGTCTTTGAACGTCTTATTTTAAACAAACCTTTGTTAATGTGCATATGAGCTAATTCCCAACGATTTACTTATTGATAAGCTAAAGGCATATGGGGTTAAATTTCGTAGTCTCAAATATTTTATTTATTTCTATCAGCAAAATGCGTGTTCGTGTTGCTCATCTTTCAGTAATTGTTTGCCAGTCCAACTTAGTGTCCCCAAAGGTTCTATACTTGGCCCAATTCTATTTAATATTTTTGTGATTTACTAATCTTTATTAACGAATCAACTATTTGTAATTTTGCAGACGATAACACAATATCGGCATATTAAAGTTCCATCTATAATTTAACAATAAAGCTTAAGCATGATGTCAGCATACCCATAACGTGGTTTAGCAGCAACTCCAATGTTGCTAATCCTGAAAAATTTCAGTATTTGATCATTAGTGACACGGGTGACTCAGTGATATATTAATTGATGGTCATGTTGTTCAAAATTTATCAACATGTAAACTTCTTAGTATTATTATTGACAGCCTTCTTAATTTTCTTCTTCAATGTGAAGCAATGTGCTAAATTGAAAACCAAAGTTCAAGAGTTCATAATGGTATATGTAACAGCCTAAGTCAAGAAAAGGCCTCTCGCCGGGGAAATTCATTTATTTTATCTGCTTTTAACTTTTGCCTCCTAATCTGGATGTCCTGTAGTAAATCTGCAAAAAAACATATAAATTTTACACACACACGTGCCTCACGTATCACACTTAATGTTCCACAAAATTTTTACGGGGCTTTAAACGCCACTGGATCCAAAACTATACATCATAGGAACCTTGGATTTTTCTTGGTTGAAGTTTTCAAAGCTTTAAATTCTTTGAATCCTACTTTTATGAAAATATATTAGTAACGAAAATATCCTCATATAGCTTTATAGCAGGTTGCATTCATAAACCTCCTGAAATCCTACCTAATACAATAAAACTCAATTGAAATACGGGAAGATCTGACTTGGAACAAACTCAATAAAGAAATCAAAACTTGTAAAGAACTTTAAAAATTGAAATCTAAAGTAAATTCCATACTTATACACTATGGCTGCAAAATTTGTAGAAATTTTGTTTTAATTATTTATTTATTATCATTAATTGCTATAATTGGATTAAATTAGCTTTTTTTTTTTTTTAACTATTTGTAAATGGTTCCAATAAAGAAAAATATTTTCTTACATACTTTCTTTCAAGGGCTCATTGGTTTCATATACGGGAGTTCGTCTCTGCACATACCAATGTTGCGCTCGGAAGTATGCTGAGAATTTTCTCCCAAGAAGACATCCTACGAGTTTACACAAATGCTATCTACGTCAAACAGCTTCCCATCGAGGTCAAAGGCCTAATTGTTGAGAAAAATTCCAAGTATCCTAGGTATGGACAATGGCGACACAAGCAACCCTGATATGGGTGGCGTCCTGAGGCTGCAGCTAAGACAATCAAATTTGCTTGGAAAAATGAATTGCAAGTAAGCGAGGTTTCCCCGCTTCTCTCTGGGTGGTGAAAACCTTTGCTGGGAGCAAAATGGTTCTTCTCACTCTAGAAAACGACCTGGTCGGATCACACTAACATAACCCTGTCTTGGCTTGGAATCTCATCAAGCTCAAACCATGTATCATATCTTCTGCATTAATCTCACGAAGCTGATACAAGAGCGGGACCCTGTTTCCCTAAGTCATCGACTAGCAATACTTGCTGAGGTTATAGCGTTTGTCATATGTTGTAAGGCTCCAACCAAAACTCTGAAGATGATACTCGAATACCTGTCCCGCCGAACTTATCAAGTAATATGTTGTCGGAACGGTGGGCATCACATCCGCCAAGTTCAACGTCAGCGCTACACGTTGTGAAAGAGTTGATGTGGTGCCAGCCAGATTGCGTTCAGCTCAATCTCTTCCGTTGGTACTACCCAGTGATGGCATTCAATTAAGCTTTGTATGTCATAACACTAGTTGACATTTGGTTGTGTTCCACCAACGTCATAGGTGAGAATGTTCAAGCTAGGCTGCTGCGGCATCACAAAGACAATCAAACTGAATTACCGGAAAATATACGCTTTGACACGGACGACGGCATTGCTCACCGTTACAGAAAAGAGGGTCAGCTGGTGGCCATAACTGGAAGTTTCAAAACGATTTTCATGGCCACTGTCTAGTTTTTCTTGTGCCTGTGCCCTGAACAGTCGCTCAGCCAGAAGAAGATTAATGGACTTGACGAAAGCCTGTGATCTATGATGACCTGGTTGCACTCAACAGACTTGAAACTTGCTTAGACATAAGCTTTGTCACTACCCACTTCATTTTATGACCATCATGTCCCATCAAGGTGGTTGGCCATACAAGCGTTCCGTTTTTGTATATGTTAGTAAACGCCACGGAATTCTTACTATAAGGTCACTGGCATTTCAGCATTGTAACGATAGGTCAAGTCTATGAATGTTTAAAGCATACTTGAAAGAAAACCGCGTCCGCATATTCCTCCCAACCTATAGGTTGGATAACCACCTACAGACACTCCATTGAGGCAGCGCCTTTTGGTAGTCTCGAATTGAGTGCGGTAACACCCTGAAGTCTTCCAGAGCCACAGTAAGCATTGTTGAGAACAATATCAAGCTCTTTAGAAGTCAAATGTTTGGATTTGTTTTTCTTTACCATCATCGCAGATTAAAATTACCGAAATCTTGTAGGCTGATGAAGCTCCAACACGAAGAATGGACGAGTTCGGGTATTTCTCCGGTGAAGACACGGAGATTCACAGGTTACATGGTAAGAACCGTTGCAAAATCGCAAAGCCGTCTTCGTTTCTTGGTGCCAGATCTCTAGAGAACTTTGAGCGACGTTTATCGTAGCGTTGGCCAGAGTTCCGGGGATTTTATCTCTTCGGGCGCTGCAGTTAACCTCTAACATTTTGGTATGAAGCTCTTCAGCAAGAGGCATGTTATACTGAACAAATTGCAAGCATGAGGATATATATATATATATATCCATGCTACAATCCAAACCAGAGCTACGAAAACAGAGGCACCACCCCGAAACTCTAGCCGGAGCCATGCACGAGTGATATTAAATCCTGAAAACCGCCCCGGCATCCCTCGATCCACTGTTGCAAAGCATATCCAAGGACGTAATTAATGGTAATCTTAGTATTCCAGCAGCACACAGAAACAAATCGCAGGTAGAGGAAGTCATGAAGTTTCTAAGAACATCGGCTTATTAACGTCGAAAACATCTTCGTCCACTGAAAAACGGCCGACATGAATTTGGCTTTCTGTCCTTCTTCGTTCCGTTTCTTGGGGTAATCGCTCGGCTATTATTATCGCTTCTCAAGTAAGGGATGCGAAAAAATAGGCCATATCGGCCTAAAGATTTACTAGACATTAGTTACACAGATCATTTTCTGCTCTGACAGGGCCGAAGCCAGACCTTCATTTTTCGCACCGTGTTTGATGAACCAAGTGTATATTGTCCGCACGACCGCGCAGACAGTGCCTGCAGGTCAAGCGGTAACCTTCCATGCCAAGCCAGTGGCAAACTTCAGCAAGCCACTCCCAAAAGAATGTGTGGTGCCCTAGTATGATCTCATTGGCGTTTGGTGGTAGATCGAATGAGTCGAACTACTGAACTTTATACTATGTTTCCCAAATTCCATCATTTGAGATCCTACATGCTACACAGTGGCTACCGGGTATATCGTGTGTGTCGTAGTTAAAGATTAATGAGGTGGCAGCCGCTAATCTCCTCGGATGTGGAAGATCATCAGCAGCAAAGATCCCCAGAACATGAGAAGCAATTTTTACAGCCCAATTTTCGAGATGCGTGGTGGTTGACTTAACAAGTCTATAAATTCAGACGTAATACTGCGATTCATTGTCACCTTTGAAACTAATAAGACTAGACCACATAAAAAATTGTAACGGATAGACAGGTGCTTCTGCGATAGTTCCGACAACTGACGATGATCCTTTATGATTGAGGCAACAATGTGCACCTTCTGATCTATTGGCTGTCAAATCAAATGCGTAAACTGTGGTACCTCACATTGGGTACCGCATGCAATGTCGATAATATTACCGTCGGCCGCCAAAGCCTTACCGGCGACATCCAGTGTGGAAAGATAATCTCGTGTGATAGAATTGGAGCCCCTCAAGTTTGTTCTGTTAAAGACTGTCCCATAGGCGATCTCACGCACCCCTCCCGAGCCAGAGGTCAGCTACGTGGATAGGAAGAGCACCATATATATCCATATATCCTTCAGTTTAAACTGAGTCATGCCCTTCTCTTCTTGCTGGTAGAAAAGTCTCCTGTTCATAGGGGTACAGAGCTTTCTCCTTTTCCATAAGCTCTATCGTGACATTTGTGACAGCGAGTGTCAGTTCTACTTACTTGACAAACTAGTGGGCAGTTGTGATTCTAATAGCGCCTCCAGCCACCGCTTCGGTGAAAATCAACGCCAACTTGGGATTCGCTCGTATTTAAGAGAACCGCAGGGCCCAGTTGTTAGCAACAGTTTTTTTCGTATAATTCCCAGCAACTGGCGGAACGTGATAGTTACTGTAGATGCAGTATTAAAAGCAGCCTCAGCTACCACGAGAGTGTGTCGGGCAACAAAGACCGTATTAGCTTCACGTTTTTCTCTTTGTGCGCCCGGTGTCAGGATATCATTTTAAGAGCTAACCATCACCACTTTCACCAAATTTCTTGTTTTTCGACAATAATATTGAGTAGCATTGCTTGATAAGTGAATCGTAGCTCGTCGAAGTTAGATGTGGATCGACCAGATCTATCGGTTAAAGGGACTTTCCTAAATAGACCGTGAGCAAACAGATTTATCAGTTCTAATTTATCACCAGTTACGATGCTCTCTGCAGGGAGTATGACCTAAAATTTTAATGCTACTTAGCTTTCGGATAGATCGATAAAGTTTTGTTCGTAGCCAGTTTCATATCAAAGATCGTTTAAGTCAACATTGGATTCTATAGGCTCGAGGTAGTTCTTGATTATACCAGTCTTTATTGGTGGCACCACCTACTAACCTGTGTGCTCGGGTAGATGCGTGTTAATATTACTGTTTTCATGAACAGCTTCCATTTCTGTGTAATATGTGAGGTAAAAAAGCGCGCATGTCTAAAAGGGGTGTATGCTAACTTATTCACAGAATCGAGAGCGCAGCGGTAAGCCCAGCACGTCTAAAATTCATGTGATTTTCCTTGGTTAGCTGCTTCTCATTCATTCATTCATTTATTTAACGTTGGTAACTCTTACAAAGTTGTATATGAATATAATTAAATATTCATAAACACTAATATAGACCAACAAATTTTTATTAACTTTTTATTAAAACTTTAAAATAGTAAACAATGAAACAAAAGGCACACAAAGAACTACCAATATAGACGAGAAGGCTGCTCGCTCCTCCAATGATGTCCACAAGGTTGGGACTAGCATGGGTTCCAGCTTCGAATTTTGTTTCTGCTGGGAAACCTAGAAGCACAAGTAAAGTGCCTCAGCGAGCATTATTGTTATACCTTAAAGACAAGCTCTCGTGAAAGCCTTGTGAGCAAATATACTCGGGTCGTCTATCGACGG
The DNA here is from genome assembly GCA_035046665.1 of Euphysa ruthae. Classification (NCBI taxonomy): domain Eukaryota; kingdom Metazoa; phylum Cnidaria; class Hydrozoa; order Anthoathecata; family Corymorphidae; genus Euphysa; species Euphysa ruthae. Next base: position 6,382 of record JAUZNK010061883.1, read on the forward strand.
TGTTAATGTCGGAGCTACTGTGATAGGCGTCGTTCTGGGTGGCTATAGAACGGCCCTCTTTGCGACTTTGATCGTAGCACCATTCATTCCATTTATCATGGACTTTGCGCTGGGTGCTGTCTCATGAGTGCTGGCACAAATCTTGCCTTTAGTGGGCTAAGAATAAAAGTTAAAAAGCGTGAACAGATACGCGTTCTTAAAGAGAAAAATTTAAACTTCACCGACTCAGACTATCAGCTGTATAGAATACTCGTGACTCAAAATCCAAACAAAGAGAATAGTTGTGGCGCAAATTTGATTTAGTTTGGTTTTTAGTTATCAGCGCTTTTAGCGTTTTTTTAAACGCCTATGGCTTTTAAACAATTTTTTTTTAAATTAATAATTAATTTTAATCTGAAATAAATAATAAACGTTGGACAGTGAGGTGTTTATTTAACAGACTATACAGCATGTAAGCGGCAATGACATCATTATTATTGAATTCGTATTTATATCTATAATTTGAGTTCGATTTTCGATTATGGAGTTTTTTAGTAGCTATAATTTGAAATAAATAAAAAGAAAAGATTTGATATTAGAGAGATTCGAACTCATAGCACCGAAGTGACTGGTGTCTTAAATCAACGCCTTAGAACACTGGGCTACATCAATATTAGCTAACATTTAAAACTTTATAGCGTTAAAACATTTTTTAAATGAAAATAACCAGGGTCTTGGAGTTGCGGATAGTGGAAAAAGTGAAGATTTACAATTACCAATTATATATGCAATAAAAATTCTGTGGAGATTAATAATTGCTAAAATTATACCTCCGTTATAAAAGTTATTATATTGTTGTTCATTTGCGCACGCCAGGAAGACGCCACGAGAACCTTAAGTTCTTTCACTTTGGGTGTAAAACCACAAAAATACTCTAGGAGTTACCACGAGGGCCGTAGGTCCTCCCACTGAAAAATTCAAAAGCCTTAATTCACCCCCCTCCCCCCCGGGTTTGGCAAATATAATATTGATGTAATATTATGGTTATTGATAATAGTTTTATATAATCTCTTCGAATATTATTGCAGGTGATGGTTTATTTATCAGACTTTACAACCCTTTTCTCCAACTTTGATTTATATATGAATAATTTTAATGTTTATTTCAAACACTTACCTCCGAAGTGTATCAAAATCATTTGCCGCGAAGCCATTAAAATAAACGATAAAACAAATTTTAGAATACATCACAAGTTTGATGTTATTCATAGCTTGTTATCAACAAACTTGTTATTATTACTGTCTCAGTATGGAGAATAAAAATTATGTTACAAAGGAGCTTGCTACTTTTCTCAAGCGGGAAAATGAAGATTTTATAGGTTATTAACAAAAGAAATTTTGCATAAGATTGACGTTATAAAACTCAGGTGTAAGTCGTGTTCGAAACATAAAGGCGTCATTCCCAGTGGATTAAAAGATTGCGACCATTTTATCGGCAAAAGCCTTTACAGAAGCTAACGTAGTTACTTAACATAACATTTTTTGCTTATGTCATTATTATTATGATTTATGGTTTTATCTTTTTTCCAAAACATAATCTTTGACATCGCATTTTAATTTCTTGAGAAGCGTTTCCTTCCCATATATCGTAAAATAAAAGCTGGTTTAGGGTTTTTAATACTTTCCACTAGGAAGATGTAAACAGTTTTTACGTCTTGATGTATAAATATATTCATGAAAGTATAATTTTTTTTATTTCTTAAAGCAAAATGTTTAAAATATAGTTATGTGCTATATAGGTTTTACGGTTCTGGAAGTGGAATTTCAACTTAATGGAGATACATATAAGAAATCGGATTAGAGGGAAGAGAAAGTGTTGGGAATGTGAGCGGAACAACACGATAGTGGCACGGAGTAACAATCGAATTCAATTATTTATTTATTTACTGTTGAATTACAAAATTTGAAATATTCGCAGATAATGATAAAATAAAACAAAAAATTAAACGCAAGAACTATTATAAAACACACAAAACTACGTATAGCACTTGCATGAACAAGTTTAACCTTTCCAATCCTTAATTCTACATATAAAAATCCTTAAGGAGGGAGAAATTTTAATAGAATTTGGAAGCATGTTCCAAGTAAGACTACCTTTAAACTGGAATAGATTTGTTGTATAACTTTTGAAAATATGTGAGAAAGATTCAATGTAATATTACTTCTTAGGTTATATGTAACCTTGTATGTTATATGGAACTTACATGGAACTATATAGAAAGTGCAATGAAAAGAACAGCACAAGAAGGTTACAAGAAGCTGTTTCACACAGCCCTCTATGTCTCATTTGCATTTTAAAGTTTTTGGTGCAATAAATTCTTGTAAGTTTATACGACTTATTTCTTTAATGTATTTCTTATTTATTTAATGAGATTTTGATATTTAGAAATAATATTGCTTTTCTCTGAATACTTTATTTCATATTAATAAAGCAAATATCAATTTCATTAAATAGAGTTCTTAAATATAAAGAACTCTCCAGGTTTATATTTGCGGTTTAACTGTCTGCTCGTATATGGGCTTATATAAGAATACATTCGTTTTAACGTTTTTACTAAGGAAAAACACTGTTTGGAATTTTTTTTTTTCAATCTATGAGTTTTTCTTTAAGTAAAACAGACACACTTTTATCTTACCACTACAGTGTAGTAAACGAAAAAATATTCATCTCAATGAGGTTATAAAAACCTATTTCTAATAAAAAAATAGATATTTTAGTATAACCAATATTAAAATTTAATTTTTGAGAATTTCAAAGTACATATTACAGGCGTAATATTACAGGAGTAATATTACAGGCGTAATATTACAGGCATAATATTACAGGCTTGTGACTATTATTTATTTATTCTTTTATTCGCCGCAGTATCCATAGCATACCGCGGCGATTTTTTGCCTCATAAATAATATATGAATTATAAAAAATAATGATTCTTAAATTATTATAAAACTTCTTTTTCTTTTAGCCCGCCAGTATATTAACACGATGGCAGATATTATTCTTAAGAAAGTGGCTGCAACTATTCCTGGCAAACATTTTATTTCAGTATTTTCTGGTGGTTCTCAGACTCGCAAGACAGGATTAAAATTGGTTGGAATTGGTTTTGGTTTGCACAGAGAGAAAAGGTTTACCAGTTTACTACGTCGTTGCGCTTCCGGAAATGTCCGAGTTTGGTAGTTTTGACGCTGCAAGTCTTAATTTGCGGTAAAAAGCATATTCGCGAAATAGCAACGTCCCACTAATTTATTACGACAAAAAGCTTATCTCCGCTACCGCCGACGTTGCAAATGTTAACATGGGTATTTATAGTCGTGCTCTAACGCGACTGAAAGTTGCGCTTTTATGGCTTGAACAGATGACTGTTTTAAAATCAATAGTATTTTTAAACGAGAAAGATTAACTTTTAAGTATTTGGAGCAACACAGAATTGTGTACTGATGAGTTCCAATTAAACATAAAGAAAAATAATTTGAAACAGCGTGTTACTAAACACTATACTATATTCTTTTCGAACCTTATAAATATTTTGTAAGTTGAGGAGAAGAGTTAATAAAATGAAGCATCTTCTTTTGTTGCCACCCTCCTCCTCCACCTCAATGAAGCTCTTTTTTTGTTGCCACCCTCCTCCTCCACCTCAATGTAGACGGTTATATTATAGACATCTCAAAAAGAATAATAATTGTTTCCACTTAACTATTTTTTAAGATTTTTATGACAGCACATATGGACTAAAATTAAAAATCCCTGGCTTCAACTACACTTGTGACTTCTTGTTATAATAGTAACTCTCATAAATTGAAATCGCTATGTCTTATTTTACCCCTTCTGCAACCTTTTTCACCTGTATTTAAGGGCTCCTATGCTTTTTTCCCATAACGAACTTTTTTTGACGAAATTGAATTTTTTTTGAAAAAAATTCGGATAAGTGTAACATTCGCTAAGTGAAACCATTTTTTCGGTCCCTTAAAAGTTCTATTTGTCGAACTGTATATAACTGAATAAATTTTACACGCGCGACGTTTTTTTTCTATTTGTGAAAAAATTCGATTTTATTTCCTTCTCATTTTTATTTCTTATTTTTATTGAGCAATAGTCGCTTCATGTAAAATTCACATGAAAAATAGACTTTGAACCGCATCTTTAAATACAGCTTTTCGTTTGCATTAGCTGTAGGAATTAATAAACTTAACATGGTTACATTGACAGAATTGCTCTCAAAATCAATCTTTACAAATTTTTAGTAACGTATTTATTACCTTCTTAACGAAAATTATATAATATATATCAGCGATGTTATTTTATTTTAGATACATGCAATATATGAAGTATATAACATTTTTATTTTTGTAGATTTCGAAATGAAAGCATTTATAATCAATTATGGTCTATGATACGCTCAGCTCTAGCTTCAAGTTATTTTGATGTTAAAATATCAAGAACACTGACTGGGGCTGAAGAGGCCACCTTTGGATGGGTAGCGGCTAATTATTTGAAGAAAACATTACAGGTAAATTGTTGTATCAAGCTCAATTGAGATTTTAGATCGAAAATAAAGTTTTCTAAAAAAATTATTTCTTTTATGACAGAAATTTATAGCAATAAATAATAAATAATTATTGGTAATAGACTACAGAACTTAATTATTAAAACTTTTTTTAATTTTGAACAAATTAGAATCACTCAATGGACAGAACTTAAAATCTAAAGTAAAATTTATAGTATTTTAGAAGTTATAAAAACAAATAAAACAATTTCGGACGGGTTGTCAACAAACTTCTAACTTTTTCTAGCTGAATGTTTTTGAAATATTTTTAAGCAAAATGTTTTTGTAGAAACATGGCAAAACTTTGGCCACACTTACTACAATTATTTTTGAAAATGTAATCCAAATTTCAGTTTTTGCTGATTATTCCAAATTGAATCTACCTTTTTTATTATTATTGTTATCAACATTATTGTTATTATTATTTTAAATATTATTAATATAATAAGTTCCATGGAATTGATACAAAAACTGCAAAATTAATTTACATAAGTTGCAAATTAACTGTGAGGTGAATACTAAAATCTTCTCCCAATGAGGAAGTCAAGCTTTTATATTCCATAACATAAAACAAGCATACACATATAAACGCTATCGTTAATATCACCGTTATATCTGCTACCCTTTCCCACACAAACAAAAAAGAATACAATATTAGATTGCTTATTAAAAAAAAACGCTGATACAATCAACTTGGAATAAGTTCATGAAGCTTTCAGGATAACATAACATCGTTTCCTATGTTCAACCAAAGATGTCATTTCATAGAAACTGACTTTTGATAGGCTACCAGCGAGTATCTATAAATTAGATACGTTATCTAGTTTTCTCTTTAGCCAATAATCTAAACTTTGTCATTAAAATAAATTGATAGAAATTTTATAGTTATTAAACTTACCTGTTCATTCGAAACCAATATGTTTCCTTCACGTGAATATAAATCTAAGCATTGCAAGGACTTAAGTCACCTTGTCCTTGTTCCCTATGACGATCTTAAGCTTATACTCCTTGAAATTTCATCCCTTGGGTTTGCTTCAAATGAAATCAATGCGCTTTGGAAACAATTGAAAGTATTAGATTGCGACACGAGAGAATTGTTCCCGTTTACACGCAAGCAGTGATGCGATGTTTTTACTACATCTACTGCACAAACAAGAAACCTTGGCCCGACCCTGACCTTCTTAAATTATTCTAATGTAATTAACAAAAAGACGTTATAACTGTATCAATTTTTTTTCTTGAAATTATTTGACAATGGAAAATATCAATGACACCAAATGGGCATGTGGAAAAAGCAATGTTTCCCTAGCAAAGGGCCGTCATCAAAGGCTTTTATAACAAAATTTAAGCTAATTTTATGAAATTTTGATATTAACTTTTTATTCAGAAATGAATTATTTTTGTTTCCTAAAGAGAAACAGGACAAAAAAGAAGCACTTAACGACAAAAAATAAGCACTTAACGACGATAAAGAAGCACATAACGACGGAAAAGAAGCACTTAACCACAAAAAACGAAGCATTTGACGACGAAAAAGAAAGGAAGAGGAAAGAGATTATTATAAATTTTCATATTTTGAATGATCTATATATCGTTTTCTATAGAAAGAAATTTTAATAAAGAGTTTCTCATTACATAACAAGAAAAACAAAAATTTTAATAATTTTTTAATTACTTACCAATTTTCAGAAAAATTTCTCATTTGGTAGTAAAACTTATTTTAATAGATGCCACAAATTAAAAGTGCGAGTTGAAATTTCCTGTTAACTTACCTTCTTTTTTCCACTTTTGGTGAATTCATTAAAAATTACCCACTGTTACATAATATAATTATATATAATTATACAGCCTCAAGTCACAAAATTCGTGATGATAAACCACATTAAACCGCAAAAATAAGAAATATCTCACTAGCACACTTTGTTTTCTCAATTGCGTTAATGTTGTGATATAAGTTCTCATTATTTATAAAATCATAATATATCGTGGCAAATTGAGAAAAATATTTATAAAACATTGTATTTAATTTTTACTATGTCAAATTTACTGCACTCAATGAAGTTTTACTTTCAACAATATAATAGAATATAGTAAGTTATATCTGTTCGCGAGCATCGAACTCTAACTGTGCTCCTCAAACTACTTTTGATAAATTTATAGACTTATGCGTATGTATTATTACAAGCCATGGAGGAGAGAGGTAGTGAAAATTTGTTGTTGTATTTAACGATTTTTTGTTGTCTTGTTGATAAAATAAGAGAGAAGAAATGTCAATATTTAAATTATATTATGGAAGATGTAATTTTTCTCAATATTTTTCTGCGTGATAAAGAAAGTTGTATATTATGTGAGAAACCGATTTTAAACAAAAATTGACAAAACTTTCAGAATTTCCACTAAAAATAGTTATGGCGAGGATTTTAATACAGTCACTGCCCAATAACGAAGAATAGATTGTTGGCTAATTGACTTGTTTTGTGAAACGCATGGAAGAACGAGATATCATTAAATATTATAAAAAACGATAAAAAGTATATTTCCAAGACATAGATGCCACTCTTCTACTCGTGTTAACAGAGCTCCGTTAAAATTGCGCTAAACAGCTAAAGACACGACCTATCAAATGAGAAGAGTTCGAAATTTTAAGGGACTATGCATCAGATAACTGCGACATACTTAAAAGATGTTTCGTCTTTGCTTGCATTGGTGCGAGCCGCTAGAGAGGGAGATTATGGATTGCATGCTCAGGCTCAACGAGATATCATTATCATTCTGCTTTAGTAAAATTTAATTTATTTAGAGTATTAATTTCCGGATGAACTAAAACTAGCAGATATAACACAGTATTTAAAAAAGGTGATATAACTTCAGTTAAGAATTATAGACCTGAAAGAGTACTTCCTATAGTATCAAAAATTTTTGAAAGGTTAATTAAAAAACAATTAGGTCTTTAGATAGAAATTCACTCTCAACTTAATTATCTGGAAATAGAAAAGGGTACAACACCCAACAAGCTTTGACAACTATGATTGAAAAATAGGAAAAATGTTTAGATAAAAGTGAGTATGCTAAAAGTATGATAAAAGTGAGTAACCTATAGTTTTTACAATAAAAATAGAGAACTCCATTTAGTATTGACCAGGTTTGTAGGTAGCTTATTATATGGCCAGCTACAGATATTTTATATTAGCTATAAATATGTAGCTAACAAAAGGAATAATCTAAAGCATATAAGCCACAAAGCATAAAACACCATCTATAATCAATACTTCTACAGAAATTTGTTTTTTTTAGAGTTATTTAGAAGTTGTTTGAAATTAGATGGCAACGTACTAAAATCAGTAGTGATTTAAGTTCTCGGATTGAATTAATATCTGGTGTACCACAAGGTTCGATTCTAGGACCCTTACAGTTTAATACTTATTTAAACGATTTGTTTTTTTGTTCTTACGCAATCTGATCTTTGTAATTTTGCTGATGACACACTTTGTACGCGTGCGATCAGAATTTGAGTTTTGTTTTACAACATTTACATGATAGTTTAATAGCCGTAGAGCGGTTTAATGGTAACTTTATGATGTTGAACGAAGATAAATGCCACTTCTTACTTTCTGGATATAAATCCCAATTTCACTTTATCTCATTAAGAGATTCAAAGATTTGGGAAAGTCAATGTGAAAAATTAATAGGTACAAATATAGGAAGAAATCTTCATTCTGAGAGAGAGAAGGTTATATTTAACGTGGGGAACCAACAAATTGCCGAGACAGTATTTCCAGATGGGCCCACGTGGTGGGTCTTGGAGTACTTAGAACGCCCATTTGCATCTACGAAATTCGCTCAACCAAACAACCCGACTAATTTGAGCTAG
>JAUZNK010061894.1:0-14833 GCA_035046665.1 Euphysa ruthae
CCTATAAAAACCTTAAATTTTTAATTGTAACTAGCCTGATGATAGGAGCAGCATGACTTCTGAAACGTCGCTCAATACAATTTTATAACTCATGACATGCGTTTTATCTCTTTAATGATCATAAATGCCTGATTTGACAAACACAAATATTTAAAAAAAGGAGTAATGAATAATATTTTGTTTTTGTACACGCTCAATACTAGGCTGCCGTTCGATCAATGTAAATAAAAGAAGGTACTGTGACAGAACATTACAAAATAGTTAATGTTGGATGAGGTAGTTGACAGAAATGACACGTTTACACTTTGTGCTTATTACCTAGATGTAAGTCGAATGGGCTATAATATCTGATTAAAAATTTGACAGAAGTGGAGATAAAAACAAGCTGTTGAAAAACAGCAAATGAGATAGTGCCAATTCGCCTATAATACTACAGGCATTGATGAAATACAAGGTTGGGCACCAATTTTGATTTTTTTAAATAAATAGCCTTTTAATTATACTGAATTGTCTGTTTTGCTATCATTTTAAATTTTAATGAAGCTTTTAACCTCTCTCTATACCCACCATTTCCTGTCTGAAAAGGCTTTACACATGTTTTTCATTCCTTTGACTGACAGCCTGAGTTAAGAATTAATTTTCATGCCTTGAGTGTTGACATTTATGATTTTTGCAATATAACCAAATGTATATGAACCGGTATATAACTGTTATTATTTAAGTTTCCTGTAATAAAAGTTAATGTTTGTGATTAGAATAAATAAAAAATTTTATAAAAAGCTGGTGAGTTGTTAAATAAGTCCAACTTTATTCAGTCTTTAACACTTTCCATCAAAATATTTTCATAATTCAAAATGAAACATACAAACTATTTATTTATAAGAAATCCACTAACATAAAAAAAAAAAACTAAATAAAACTAACAAAAATTTAGACGGAAAAGCTTTTCAGAATAATTTGTTACTGTAATCATTACAGAGGCTTTAAAAAATAAAGTGAACTATTAGAAAATATTTTCATTAGGAAAAAAATAATTAACTTTGCTGCACAGGTATGTGTAACTTTCTCTAACAAGAAATGCATCTGTGACTTAATAACCTTCTCACATTAGTACATTATCTTGATGATTGGTTTCAAAAACACAAGCATGCCAATGGCTATGTGAATGCATAATGTATGTTTTGCAACAAAGACCGTGATATTGATACCATGAAATTGCCGCCGTAATGCTTCCGCCATATGGATTAGAGCAGCAATAGTCTATGCATTGCTGTTCATAATCACCTTCGGATTGGAAGTATCCCTCATTAGAACATTCAGCATACTTACCGGAAGTTAAAGTACACTCCATCATTAAAAAATAATTATAAAGAACTATATAGAAAAAAATTATATATTACAAATTTTTTCCTTGTTTTATTTGATTTATTTTTATATATTAATTAAAGCATATCTTCATGTAAATATATGCAGTCAGCCACAATTATTGTTTTCCTACACTGTGACTTAACACAATATGTGATCTCATCAAACTATTATTGCTGCTACTGATTTCAAACAGACCAAAACGAAAAAAAATGATACATGCTTTTTCGTCCCTTTTTTTTTTTACTTTTAAAAAACTATTGGGTGTTTTAAACCCCAATAATTTGGCGCCCGACGAAAGATACAGAACGTTAAAATTCACATGATAAACATAGAAAAAAGCTTTCAATTTATTTTCGGTGTGGCTTTTTAATTTGGGGTTAATTTAATGCATATCTATATTTGTTTTTTTACCAAGTTGATTTTTTATTTAAACTGTTTATATTAATTGTTGTATTAGGCTTATTAAACGAGGGTACATTTCGAAAAGGCCCGTACATCATTGTAATTTTTTTTCTTCCTATTTTAGTGTTAGCTATCATTTTGTTCACTAAAATATATTCGGAGATAACTAATTTTATGTTATTCCACTACTAATCATTGTTTTACTATTTGTTTGATAAAATTGATTTTACTGAGAGATATTGAAATTTATTTGAAAGAATATTTTTGACTTTTTTTTTTCATGATTTGAAAAACGTTTGATATATATGTATATATATATATATGCTCCTTTATCTTATGATGCTGTTGAGCACTCTGAAGTATGATATTGGTATCCTATTAGCGATAATGCGAAGCTCACTATTTCCGAATAGTTAGAGCACTCTGGTCCATATATCATGACTTCACTCACACTTATATACAATTGTAGTTCACTCGCACCACAAGTAATTTGCTTAAGCGAAATGCTTGTGGTTAAAAGTGAAACTATAATTTATATAGCGTGTGTTCCAAGCTACACTGATGAGCTGTTGTACAGCGAAACACATGTCTGTAGATTGAATAAATATATATAACAAAATTTTTTTTTACATAAGCAACAAAATAGAGCATTAATCTTTATTCACCAAACAAGATTATAAGATTTTATAATTAACACAAACAAGCACTTGGTAGAGTAGTTACTAGTTACCAGTTATTAGTTATTAGTTACTAGTTATTAGTTATTAGTTTACATAACTTTAATCAGCATTATTTTTTTACAAGTATAAACTATATTAGTATAAGCTATAAACCATCTTTTCTATACTCATTTTAAGTTTTTTTATAGGATTTCTTTTTTAGCTAACACCAAATCTCAAGCAAAAGAAATCACTTATCAAAACACCATGGATATCATTAGGCTAAAGTTATTCAAAGATCTTTTTTGGTTCTATAATAACTATTTATAAATACTAGAATAAAAAACATACAAATTTAAGGCTTTGTAAAACTAGTCACTTGTTGGTTCTGAATGCCACTACAACATTATTTTCTTTTTCTTTTTCAACTTTATCGAAAGAGCATCAAATAGCAGCAAATAAATATTTCTTGAATGTCTGATAAATATTGAGATGTTAATTTTGAAAATTTGTAAAAAAACTTTTAATAGCCGTAAATTGAAAAAAAAAACTTAGATGACACAACACTTTAAGATCTGACAAGAAAAATAGAGCTGGAGACAAATTTCTTTTATTTGCATAAGAGACACTGTATAAAGCATCAATCTAATATCAGCAGCATCAGCTTAAAATTGCAAGCATCATAAAATTGTAGAACCAATTATTTTTGAAAAAAATCCAATAATAACAAAAAACTATAAGTGATTCGCATAAGTGTTGAGAATACGAAGCCTATAACAAAAAGGCAGTTAATTTAATAAAAACCCTATTTCATGGAAGGAAATGCTTTTGTTAAGAAAACCATAGTTTCAAAATGATTAAATGGCCATTAAATCATGAAACTTTTTAGCTATTTTTGCAATAAACAATACTTGTTTTCCAAATTTCCTACAAGAAAAATATTTCAAAAATTTTTTAACAAAATTAAATATGATGTCATAATCAAAACTAAAAAATATCTAATTAAATATATAATGACAAAATTCTTATCTCAGATATGCACATAGAAAGAAAACATGTTATAGGAAGAAAATTTTTAGCTTCGCTAAGGGTCAAAAAACAAGCTTAAGCCAATTGCTAAAAGCTTTAATGCTGATTTTTTTGTTAATCAGCTAAGACAAACGATAATTTTAGCTATTTTTATATGACCCTATGAAATCATACAACCATCGGTTTAAAAAGACACTAAAGATAACCAAATGAATATCTAGCAAACTTTTGACTGCCAGTTTGCATATTTGAGTCCAGTATTAAAAAAACTTGTAAGTAAACTGATTATCCGTTAAGTTATCAACTTATGTATTGACTCAACAAGATTCCAAAACAAATATGTATTTTAATATCCTATTTCAATATGAAAATCTACACAAATGATTTTAGTCCTCTCTGGGAGAGGCGCTCAATCGAGCTCGTCAAAGCTTTGACTAGGATCAAAATATTGAGTGCCTTGTTTCTTTTTTTAATGTATTAAAAAACTTTTATTTGCAAATCAATTAAAAGCGACAAATTTTTTTCTAAGCCAATTATTTTGAGAATCCAATTTCTAACGGTATTCTATATAAATGTAAACAGGCCCTTATCAGAACAGGTCATACATTTCGTCTACCGGACCATCTGTTCACTTCCTTTCAATCACATTGTTACAGTGAATGAAGATGTTGAAATTTATCTACGTTTATCAAACACATTTCAGACAATTACTCAAAATCAAAATATTTTTAGCTGAAGGAAGTTTTACTAATTTTTTTAGATGTTTTATTTTATTCAAATATTTGATGATAAGTCTGTTATTGTGATAAATCCTCATCAGTCTTTTGCAACAAGTCTTATCACATGGCTCAATTAAAATGATTATTTTTTGTTTACCTTTTAAAAGAAAGTGCTGAAGTAAATACGAACAATATAATATAGATTCAATTAACTATACTATATATATAAAATTTTGACAAGTTCAATGAGTTATGTTATACGCTGTTATTTTTATAAATCTTATTTTTATTTCTAGAAAACGAAAACCAATCAGTGGGATGTTGCATAGAAAAGAAATGCTAAAGATTATATTATGAATATATTGCTTGATTTTTATTACTGTTTTTATTTATTGTTTTGACCCAGTCCCTCTCCTTGCTGTAAAATTTAGAATAGTCTAAATTATACTTAAACACATATCAGCACAACCATTTTGACTGATTTGGTTTTTAAATCCGTTCATTCGCCCCCTGAATCATTTAAAAGCACACGATGCTGTTTTAAAAATATTTATTAAAAAAACTAAAAAATTTAGTATAAGATTTGAGAGCCTCGCCAATTCACGAAGTTCGTTTTTTAAAGCCCCTTAATTTTTTTTCCAGTGAATTATAGCAAAAATTTAATTTTTGTGACGGAAAAAAACTTAATGAGAAATGAGCACAAAAAAAAAAACAACAAATTGGAAATAAATTCAAAACTAACCTTTTTTCAAAATTAATTTCATTAATTTCATATTGTGCTCTCCTATCTTCAATTATTTGCGTTCCCCCATTTTGTACTACTTCATCTTGAGTTCTTGCATCTTGCATTCTCTTATCTTGCAGAATAACATTAACTATGCCACTCTAAAGATAACAAAACTTTATTATTATCTAGTAACTAAAAAGCTCTTAAATTACAAACACAGTAACTTTTTTGTTCAGAGTAGCTTAATGTAACTGTGATAAACTGTAACAGTAAGTTTTTAATGAGGAATCATTTTGAATAATTCATCTAGTTCAACAATAATTAAAACGTTGTACTTCTTTCTGTGAATATTTGACCAAAACGAAAACATTAAATAGGCTTCAACAATCCAAAATCAGGCGCATGACCGATAATGTGCTGGCAAAACTATACACAGCTTTAATTTCAAAATGATTCCATGCTAACATTTAGCTGTCGCTGTGTATCGAGTTGATAACTTCTTTAATAGTTTGCAACTGTGTACAACTTTTTTTCACCAAAAAACATTTTGAAGTGTTTGGTTGAAAAGAATTTATTTGATGTGTAATAACTGTAACTGCTTCTTCACACTAGTAAAAATATTCCGAAAAATAAAAACATGCAGAAGGGCAAAAATTAGCACAAGACCATTTGAAAAATTCAAAAATTTCTAACAAAGCTATATAAACTATACATCGATTCTACAGGCATGTGAGTCTAGGCAGATATTTTTAAATAAAAGGTTTTTACAACACTGATATCCTTAAACATTTTGATTAAAAATATCACTAGCATAGAGATTATAAAGCATATGTATACAATACAATTAAAATTCGTCTGATCACTGAAACTCAAGTAGTTCAATTTTGAAATGCAACATCGCAATTCGTCTAACTTTAAGAACGCACTCCTGATAAAGACGACTGCATATTATATTTAATATATTTCCTTTTACTTTTTTTTTTGACAGCAAATTTTTAATTAAATGAATGAAACATTTCAAAATTTCCAAAGATCATATTTAGAAGGTGACAACAATTGTTAATGCCTTAACCTTTAGATTTAATCCTTTTTTTAAAAAGAATTCACTGAGGTATCAGGAAAACTTTACAGCTATTTTTAAATAAAACATCATAGTCATTCCAGTAGTAAAAAATTTCTTGATAAAAATTGAAAGGTCATTTTTGAAACAAATTTGATGTTTCGTGACCTGGATCCAGTTAAAATTTAAACAACCAGCATACTGAAAAACCAGAAATAGCATTTTTATGCAAAATGATTAGATGAACTTGACAAAATTAGTAGTTTTAGCAACAATGTTGATAAAAAAAAAGTAAAAATATTTTACATCAGATTGCCGAGGAAGTTTTTCTTCTTTTGCTTTTATTGACACTGGTGGGTCACTTTTTTCACAATCTTTGGCAATATCGTCCTCTTTTATATTGACACAATGTTCAATTTCATGATGGTAATCAGATACTTTATTGTGATTTGGGTTCACATTGACTGTAACTTCGCCCCCATCGCTTGAATTTATCAACTTCAACATTTCTAGTAACACGGTACGTAAGAAGACAAAGTTAACTGCACCGACTTCAGGCTTGCACAAAGCAAGATCAATGAGACATTTCAATGAAATTTTTGTAGCCATTGTTATTTCTATGTTAGAGCTTGAATTTTTGAAGGTCTAGAATTTTAAACAAAGAAAAAAAAATTGATGTATTGTGACTTTTGTAATTTTAATTTAGTGTAAGAGTAATCTAGTATTTAATAACAAGTTTTTTTTATCTATATAGGAATTTTTAGCAGCAAATTATAAAAAATTAATTTTCACTCAAGGTATTGAAAGTTCAAGATAGTGAAAGTGGCTTGAAGACAAAAGGACATTAGGACATTGATTACTTTCTATTAAATAAGTGCTGGAGAGAAAAAACTCTACTCAATGTCGAGCAAATAATGTCTTAGATGACAAAATTTAGCTTAATTTGAAAGCTATATATAGTGATTGACAGGGCAACATAAAAATAGTTATTCATAGGGCGACATAAAAATAGTGATTGATAGGGCAACATAAAAATATTGCTTCAGTGTATGAAATTTTCATAAAAAGCCAGCATTGATTTCCTATTTATAAAAATTAAAATAAAAGTGTGCTATATTTTAGGTCATGATTTTATTTGCTTCAAAATCATTCATGCAAGTGCTATTTTTAAAATTTAAAATTTAAGAACCTGGAAAATTAGAGGAAAAGATATTTAGTTTAATTTCAGAGCAATAACGGTTTAACAAAAATCACTGACAAGCACTATTTTTTGGAGGAAAAAAATAATTTATTTTAATGTTAAAATAGTGCGATAAACTTCAATTTGTATTTTTGAATTAACTAGGTCGGATTTTTGTTTCATTGTATCTACTAACACTTTTGAAACAAAAACTACCTCTACCCTATTCTATATTGCTGCCAGGCAGTCATGATGAAATCTAAAACCTCGCAGTAAATTTATTTATTTGGATGGAGCCATTCCAGTGTAGAATGAAAAAAAAAATTCTAGAAGATCCCTGGGACTTTCCTTTCAAAGCACACCTTAACTCAAGCCAAGAAAAGTCAATGATACCTACTGTATATCTAATGGGATAAATATTTGTAACCTCTGGTTTTTTCCAATGTGTCTGGAACAAATAAGTTTACTCAAATTTATTCTCCCTGATAAACCCAAAAAAACTTTTGTTTACTTAAAACATTTATTCACTTTAAAATTTTTGAAAGCATTTTAAATAAATTATCTACATAAGTCATTTAATCGTACAAAAGATATATTTTTTAAATTTATTAGTGTCGCTTTACTGGAACTAAATAAAGAGAAAAATGCTGCAAAAAATATTTATGTAAAACACAGGTCAACAGTATATTTGGGCCGGCGTTGCGCAACTTGTTTTAGATTACTCATTCGCTTTTTTTATTTTTTTACATATCATTTTATTTTATAAGAATAAAAAACCATTATATTAAATACACTTTAATACTAGACTTTCCTATAAAAAAATACACTAGTAGCTATATCATTATTGCTGATTAAATATGTCAGCCTGATGGAACAGAAAAATCAAGCAATGTTACCAAACATAACCTTAACATACCTCATTTCTAAAAAAACAAGCTAAAATATAAGCAAAATGGTCCATGCTTTTGGACATTATCTAATTTTAGCAAGTCAACATCGAATATAAGTAAAATTGCTTTTGGACCCACACAGTGAAGATGCTGTTCATTATTTATTTTCTAATTTTGCATGAAGTTAAGGTAAATGATGTGACAGGGCTCAATTTTTGAAAAGAAAACTCGTTAGACTGATATTGAGTAAACAAAGCAAAAATAAACTGAAAATCCTTATTTTTCCATTTTTTTCTCTGAATCTGCTCGTTAACTTTTTTTCAATTTTTGCAAAGAACAAGAAATATATAAATGGCCATTTCCATATTTTCTCAAAAATTCTTGTTCTTAATTTAATTTAAAAATTCTGTAAAAATCATTTCAGAATTTTTCTTATAATCCACTCGCTTGCTTTTTCTAATCTTTTTGCAATAACGTAAAGGTTAATAGTTTTGGGGTAAATGAGGAAAGATAAACCAAACACCTAGATTTTGGGTTAAATGAGGTAAAAACAGACCAAACACCTTATATTTGGATTTCTCTCTGAATCTACTCAATAACAGAGAGTGATTCATTTTTATTCCAATTTACAAGAAAAAGTTTGATTTAATCATTAAAAAATTTTGAATAATATTCTTGAAAATTAATGACATCAAGGTAATTTCGATCTGGATAAGTTTGATCTTTAAAAATGGTCTTGACTTAGTTGAAAGGATTAAAGTTTATTTTTTCAAAATCGCTATTCTCATTTCTAAAAATAAAGCAAAACCAAGGTTAAAAAAATATATGTTTTCTTCATAACTTTAGTTTTTTCCAGAAATAAAATCCATTTATAACTTTTTGACCTTTCTTCCCCATGAGAAATTAGTAAATGGCATAGGCACTATCGTTACTTAAAGAAATACTTAAATAATATCCTATAATGAAATGTAAAAAATTTCTCCTTGACAGAATAATTTCATGCATGGTATTCTGAGAAGTAATTTTTAATCATAATATAAATCTACATAAAAACATGAATATAATACTTAATTTTCATAAAATAACAAATAATTACAAAATTTGTACCGCATTCTTAGGTATAATTCAGACAAAATTTTTAAAAAATTTGAACTGAACAGTAAACTTGCTTACTGACCAGTTTAGAACTTTTTTGAATTTTGTGGCCCTCATTTGTGGAACAAAATTGTTGTTATGATTTCAAATCTTTCTGAAAAAGAAAATATACCTGTCTCAGTATTTGTATGAAGATCTGACAGAATATCATTTAACACATATGAACGACATGACTTAGACAAGGTTTTTTTTAAATAAAATTTGTTTATAAAATCTAATTTTGTTTTCCAATTAATTTGGAATTTTTTTTTTTTTTTGTTATTTTTCAACCTGTCAGAATATCTATTTATTGCAAGAAACTGCATTCCAATTTTGCTAAAGTTTTGTTTGAAGTTATAAAATAATATCTCTTGCTGTATAATGGAACTTTATTAAGTTATTGTATTTGCTTGTAAGCTCAAAAGGCTAATACTCCTGGAAATAAAAGGAAGAAACAAATAAAAATCTACAGATCTAAAACCTTACATCTTTAATTCTAGAAAAACATATTCAAAATATTCTCAACGAAAATTGCAGCATAATTGAAGCGCAAAAAATTTGTCTATGATACCTGAAATCCCGTAACTTAAACTAAAACCTAAAGTTTTAATTCCCCCAAAAAAAAAAAAATTATTTCACTTTATTTTTAAGCCTAAAAAGAACTAATTTCGGAACCTATGTCCGTGTAACAATAATTTCCTGCAGGTGGTCTTATGGATAAAAAATGTCTCCTGTGATCTTTTAACTTCTAAACTTTAAAAAGATATTGTATATGTTTCAGGTCCTGAAACATGTCATTTATTTTATTTTGTTTTTTACTTTATTTTATACTTTATAAAAGTAAACATAAATGATGTTTTAAACATTAAACAAATTTCAGCTAAGTTGAAAAAAAAATTTGTCTTTTTCGACCAAGTTCCAGAAATTTTAGGACCCTGGTCGGGAGAGGAATGATTTTCAGCAGATGGCCATAAAGGGCAAAAGATGCTTTCTATGGTCCATTAACTTCATGCAAAATTTCAGTATAACAAAAATAAAACAACAAACACATTTTGATTAAAAGTTTGTTTTTAAGCCTTAAAATGACCGTTCTGTAAACTGGGCCCAATCATATTTTCAAAATGGTTGACACACCCAGTTAACAGCAATAATATTTCCTAGTACAACACAAAACTTAAGCATAATTGCAGTGTGACATTTTAAGAAAAGTAAAAACACTGATATTTGCTGTTTTCAAGTCATAAGTTGGGTCTAGACCCCCAAAAAAGAATCTTGCGCAGGTGGATATTTTGGTCAAAAGATTCCTTCTACGTTTTTTTAATTTCATACAAACTTTCAAAAAAAGTTAATGAGCAGAATTCAAGAAAATTCTGATTTTATGACCATATTTGGGTCCATTTTATGACCACATTTGGGCTGCTTTGGGTCTAATACTAAGAAACAATCATTAATTACAAAAATCTAAAATCTAAGTGTTTTGCATTATGACCTTATGACTTCAAAATTTAAGAAAAAAATGAGTAGTTTTTGAGATAAATAACCGGATGGAGAGAAATGGGTGAATTGTTGGACTTTGCCAGAAGTCCAAAAAATGACAAAAATGTGAAACTCTACTAATATCTGCTTAACAAGAGGGTCTATATGAAAGGTTAACTTCGAAAAAAATTTAAAAATTAATTTTAATTAATTAAATAATTAAATTTTTAAACAAAGAAAAAATTCAATATAATTAAAATATTGAGATTAATTTTGAGAAATTAGCTAAAATTTGCTAAAAAAAACCATAATCAAAGGCCTGTTGCTAAGAAACAAGAATTATTTATAGATGAGGATACTCAAACCTGGCCGTAAGTAAAAATGTTGGTGTCTGGTGCACTGAGCGCCTCATTTGATCATTTTTTATTTTAAGTGGACAGTTTTTCCTTTCAGGTGCGCATCTCTTTGAATCAAGAGAATTTAAATGACGTAAAAAAAGCCTATGGTAAACCCTTTCACAGTCGACAAATTATTGTCATGATAAACTTTCTAGCCCACAGCAAGAAAAACTTTTCTTGCATTGGTTTGAGTTATCTGTTATCAAATGACTTCTCAAGCTATTGTCAGCCCTATCTCCTCATTTCTAACATTCTAAACCGTATAATATGTTTCCGAGCGGTCTGGCAGTGACCTAAATGTCACTATGACCAGAATTTACCTGACACCCACACTACATTTGAGAAAAGGAAGGAACCTTATGTCTTAAATATCTTTATGACACCCAAAGTACCATTAAAATAAATTAATTGTCCATTAAGAATTCTTGGTCTCAAAATTAAGTAAAAATAAACATAATAGAGCAAAAGCATTCATGTTGCTTGGCTTTCAGTTATAAACCGTATAAAATATTAGAAACAACGACAGGAGAATGCATCAGGATAAGCAATAAGTATACAACAATTACAAACACCTAAAAGAAATTCAGGTATCAAAACCAAAAAAAAAAAGAGAAACAAATTTTAAAAAATGAGAAACAAATAAAAAAAATTAAAACATAAAACAAAAAGTTAAAACAAAATAAAAACATGAATGCATGCATGCATACATATATCGAAAGTCTAGACTAATTTCAGAATATTTCTTTATAATTTATTTATGTTAAAATTCAATAAAACTATAACTACAATACTACTTTATAAAAAGACTTTTATTTTTTATAAATCTTTGCAATAAACATTTACCAAGATATTTTGGAGGAATTTAGAAATTCTCGCAACCAAATTGCTCAAATTTTTCTTCCATTCAGAACTGATTTGCATTCTTGAGAATTATAAAAGAAATATTATTGCAAAGAAGCAGAATGCATACAGTACCATATACTCTATATTATAAAATTTTAAACGTGTAATGACAAAAATATCAACAACCTAAAAAAAGAAAAACTATACTATCTTCTAAATGTTAACAAATTATTTACTGATTTACAACATATGAGATGCCATTCCACTCACCAAAATTTAATGTTAGTTGGGACCAAAACAAATTTAAAATCACTGATTGGAAATTTCTGAATTTTAAAGCTTTGGAAATTATCATATATCTATAAAAAAAATGACTTCCATCCTTGGAGTTTGAAAAGCATTCAATGAATAAACCGCTAACCATTTTCACATGCTCAAAATAAAAATCTTAAGATATAGAAGATTAATATACTTTTTATTTCATTAAAAATTTTAATTAGCTCAATGACATCACTGAGTTACCAGAAATCTTTGTTTTGCTTATTACTTAACAAATATTTTAAAGCTATATTTCATGTTCAATCCGTACTAACATGGAAAACAAACAATAAACCAGAAGTGATTATTTAGAAACAAACATGTAAAATCGGTTGGTGATCCCTTAAATAAAAACCACCTTAGCAAGGGCAATAACCAGGTAAAACATTTTAGTATTAAATATCTTCTGAAAATTCCTACATTTGCAGAAAATCATTTAGTCATTCTAACCCCTTTTTTATATTTGAATAAAAATCAAACGTTAAAAACTCTTGATGGCAGTAAATGATAAAAATCAAAACTTCATTAATATAGCTTGAAGACAGTATACTGCAAAATGAAGAAAAACTATCAAAGATTGTATATAAAAAAAAACTGAATAACAGTGACAGAATACACTTAATTGGTTTTACAGAAAGAAAACATTTTTTCCAAATACAAATGACCATAACAAGATTCATACAAAAACTATAAAGCATATACAACAAACAGCTCAATAACCTGTAAAATATCTTCTGTGCAAGATCAATTTGTAAAATGTCTAATTATTCGTTATTCGAGGAATAACTTGTATAGTATAAGCTTATCTTATACTTGAAAAGATACTCCTAAAAAGTATGCTTGCTTGAACAGAAATTTAGCCATTCTAGGCTCAAAGTGAGTAAAAGGAGTTGGTGATTCCTTTAAGCCAGAATACATGAAAGATTAATATAAACAAAGATAAATATCATGTTACAATACAATACACCATTATTATATAATTTATAATATATATAACATATATAATATTCCGCAAAAATTTAACTTAAGAAGAAAATATTTAAATTGCATTTGTAATTGTAAAGTTATAGAAATTTTGATGTCAAGGTAACCAAGTGTCTACTATTCTCATATTTTTGTCAGACAAATCTTATATCAAAATCAAATCATTCATAATCCATTTAAATTTAATTGTCATTACATTTTTATGATTCAAAAAAAAAGTTTGACATAAAAAACAAGCATGACAATTGCAAAATTCTTTGGAGAAGTAATGAGCTTAGTGATGTTTGCTGTAAAATTAGGGCAACCTCCAATCCAGAGCCTATCACAAAATTAAAACACTGGGATAAAAATTTTGGAACAGAATTTGACCTTCAAATATCAACGATAGCATTTTTTCACAAATTATATAGCTTTAGAAAACTTGGTATGAAATAGAAAAAACTTATTTATAATTTAATTTTTCCAGAAAAAAGTAAAAAAAAACTATTTTTGAGTGCATAACTCTTTCAATCATTAAGCTGATATTAATAAATTAATGTTTTTAATTATTTAAGGGTTTTAGTTATTTAATATGGGTTTGTATGAAAAACAAGTATAAAAAGATCAAAATTTAAATCACAGAACAACTACCACAATTGCCAGGTTCATTGCCTTCACCTCTATGATTGAGCCCAACAGTGCTCTTGTCGTCTTTTTCCCATAGACCAGGAGTTTGAATAATTTTTTCAACAAGTTCTTCAAATGCGCACTCAACCCCGTCCTTTGTTTTAGCACTTGCTTCAATAAAAAGCATAGTGTGACGTCTCGCAAATTGCAAACCTTCCTGACGTGTCACTTCTCTACCACTCTTATCAATTTTATTTCCAACAAGCATTTTTACAATATTTTGTTTTGTAGCATATGTCTCACATTCATTCAGCCAATCATTTAATTTCTCAAAAGTATGACGTGACGACACATCATAAACTAATATAACACCTTGTGCACCTCGATAGAAACTTGGAGTCAAAGTTCGAAATCGCTCTTGTCCAGCTGTGTCCCATAAGGCAAGTTTCATAATATTTCCTTCACAATCTATTGTTTTTACTTTAAAATCAACACCAATGGTAGCACCAATATCGGGATCAAAAGTATCATCTGTAAATCGTATTAATAATGAGGATTTTCCCACTCCACTTTCACCTATTATCAATATCTTCAGTGTAGCAATAACATTTGAATCCATTTTATTTTTAAAAATCTACAAGAAATGTAATAAGAACAACACATAACGCAAGACTACTATCCGCTCTTAAAAGAAAATATAAAACTTTTAATTAAATCACTAAATAAAAAAAATTTTTTTTGTACTACAAGTAAAAATTTCCTGTTTAAGAAACAAAAAACCATGACATATCTAGGTCATTTGAGTCTCAAAAGTTTCTAAGATTCTAAACAATAGATAATAATGATAAAGAAAAATGAAAAAAACGAAAGATTGATTTCTTGGAATCTATTCCAACTTGAAGGTGAATCCTGTTATAGAATACCACCTCCGGCACTTACTGAAGTAAATCCTAACACTACAGTCTCTTCCTTGTTAATGGGAAGCATAAAATATTTCAATGACAAAAAAATAACAATCCAAAGCATTGAAAATTTATATT
>JAUZNK010061905.1:0-14832 GCA_035046665.1 Euphysa ruthae
CAGTCAAAGCACGGAAACCTCGTAGAAGACCATTAGGGTCTTATCATCGAGAACCGATAAACTGCCTGACTTTGCTTATGAGACTATTGGATAAACACTGCTTTGTCTTTACCAATACATAAAAACTTTAAAAAAGAACGATTTAAAATCAAAAGAAGAAAAAATATATGTCTTTAACTTCTTCTTAAAAAGAGGAAGCTTTTTTATTTCAGAGAGATTAGGACTACTAAGAACAAGATGAGGGCCACGAAATGATATAGAAAATTCTCCGTACTTTGTATTAATCGATGGTTCTACTATTAAATGACGTCTTTGGTGTTTGGCGGTTTTAATACAATTAAAAATAATATAAATTTCCACTTGAACTAAAAGACATCATTCAGAGGAATCAAATTTGACCATTGCTAGTAGGAATTGCACTCTATTATGTTCACACTTCTTTCAACTTAATAAATCTGAAAAAACAGCCTAGAGAGGTTTAATATAATAAAATATTAGACATGATTTTTTGGATAAAATTATGCTGGTTTTAGATGGAATAAATACCAAAAAGTAATGAATTTACATAAAATTTTTACTGCTTTGATACTAACGCTTTGATGTTAATAAACTAATGGAAATAATAATCTGAACCTTAAAAAGACGGTTCGCTAGGAAAAAACAACGAGAAATGAATTTGTCAAAATTTTTGTTTATCACTTCCCAAAATAATTTCATTATTTTATTAATTGAGGCATTCGAAAGTGTAACATAACAAAACATTCACAGGATGTTTCTTTGTCCTAAAAATATTCTCACAAAACTGACAGTTATCTGAGAGCATGCTTATTTTGGTGCAGATTTCAAACATCAAATTTTTTTTTACCTTATCTTAAGAACTCCTAAGATCTTACTAAGGAGAAAACTCAAAAACTACTTCATTTAAAAATACTTCACATGCTAAGTCGTTTTTGATTTGGTTCTAAAATGTATGTAAAAATGGCATTATATGGAGCCTAGAATGTTAATTGCACACAAAAGAAAGAGCATTGGGCCTCAAACAGATTTGCTTGATAATTCTTCAGGATTATAAAAAGCCTGGTTTATATATGAGAATTATACTTTCTCAAGGACGATAAACCCACTATGAAATAATATGAACGAATAGAAATTATGATGTGGAAAGATTACTTCAAATCAAGAGTTTTTTTGGACATAGAAATATATTTAAAAATTTTGAAAAATATAGTCAAAAGTTCTAAGCTATTTCCCTTTTTAGTGTTGTTTCTTCCGAAATTAGTTTAAAAATTTGATTTCGTATTAAAATAAAAACACAAGTTTTTTTCGAGAACTGGAGTTTTGATACCAAATATTACCTGCCAGGCTGCATAAATCTCTAACGAAGAAAAATCATTAAAGAAGTCTATGCTTTAAGAATGGGTGTAATCTTAAGGTGAAATTTTAAAGTATTCTAAAACTCTTACTAAAGCATCCTACTTGGCTTAGAACTGGATCTTTCAAACTTCAAAATATGGAGACTCTTTCCATCTAAACTTTTTTCCAATCTTTGATAGGATTTTATTCTATTCTTATTTTTAAAATTAATTTATTGTGTTACTGTTTTTTCTTTCTTTTTAATTTTACATTTAATTGATATCCAATCTATATTAAGTATTTCCAATCTATATTAAGTTGCTTAAACTTCAACTTTATTTGAATTCATCATAAATATTGAATAAATTTTTCTAATTAAAATTGAAATTTACTTTAAGAAGTAAGTTTTCTTGAAGTCACTCCCTTTGGTCATCTTAATGCTATACTAGTGATTCCCTCCTAACATTATATTGTACTTGTTATTATTTTATAACTATATCATAATACGTTTATCTATAATAAAATAATTTGGTTACAGAGGAAAATAATATTTTCCTCTGTATATTATATAATATCTAATATCTAAAAATTTAAAAAAAAACTCTTTTGTCTTTCAAATGAAGTGCCATGATATTTTTATGTTTTTGGAAGAAATGTTATACTTGTGTTCATAGGCCACAATAACAATGTTCAACTCAAGTTTTACCGCTTTCAGTACGTGATTCATACCGAAAAAATGTGGAACGTTCTGTATGCTCATCACAGACTTCCACGATGTTTACCAGTTATCTAAATAAATGCACCACCCTTTACCATGCAAACCTTTGGTTAGTTCCATTAAAATATCTGTAGCATGGTATTCATACTTTCGTACTATTATTGTGCCCTCCACAGTGTATATAACAATCAGTTCCATACGTAACCAGAATCAGTGTAAGGTAAAAAAAAATTTTATCCCAAATTGAGCTTGCTTGGTTCGTATACACTGTTTAGAACTTGGGCGATTTCCAACAAATAACAAAGTAATTATGGACAAACTTTATCTTAGCATCTTTTTCATTCTTATCGCCTAACAAGCCAATGCCAGTAACTTTTCAATGAGGAACATTCTGTTTTGAATCAAAATGATTTTATGTTCTGGTGTCTCCCAAAGCTTATTCAAGGTATAATACATATGAATTTTCAGTTTCACAACAATACCCCGATAAAGTATACAAGCTACATACAATCAGATATCAAGAGACGTGAAGGGCTCATAGTTGTTTACATAAGAAAAAATTCTAGATGGTTTTGGATATATTCTGCCCATAGTTGATTGTCTAAAATATAGATTTGATTATTTTGCAATGCAGACACATAGCTCTAAATTTCTAACGGATCGTCACACAATATTGCATTGCAAACATTTTCTTCTCCAATGAATTGATACCAGTTCATACTGTTTACTGGAGTGCTACCCTGCCATACAACACTGTCAAACGAACTGTTTTTTTTTTCTTTTTTCAAGCAGTTCCATTTAGTGGCATGGGTCATTTGGTTGTTTGGTGAGAAGTGGGTGCTCCTGGCACCTTGGTACAAACTGCTATCACAATCTGGCATCTTGGTACAAACTGCTATCACAATCAACATCATTAGCATTAGGAAAATCTGATACACGATCCTTAATAATGTCTTCTTCAGACTCAGATTCAATTATGAAGCCTTCTTTGTTATCTGAACCTGATTCACTAAGTAAAGAAAGGTCATAGTCTGAATCAAAAACAAAATTATAAACTTGTTCATGGTTTCTTTTCATACATTTCTCCAAAATTTAGTTTACCATATTTTTTCATGTTCTGTATCGATAACGTCATATGAAAATATAATGAATGGGCTTAAAATTTCAAAAAATTCACAGAGTATTTGATACTATCATTCATTTACACCACAATGCATAATGATGTCATTTATGGCCCGTCATTTATGGCGCTTTAAATGCACCCTACTGTCTGCATGCAATATTAAATCTCCAACAATTTTCGTAAAGTACGGATCTGCATACGAATTAAAAGCTTAAATGGTTAAAAATGTTTTGAAAATCACTCAAAGCTCAAATACAGGTAAATGTCTTTCGAAAACTTAAACCTTCTAAAGAATTTAAATGAAGGAAAGGAATAACTAATCTTGTGATGAGATAGACTTAAAGATATTACCAGAATAAACCTTCTCACACAGAAAAGTATAAATGTATGGACCTATTTACAGAATTAAAAACCAATTTGAAAAAATGACTAAAGCAAAGCAAACACCAATTCAAACTTAAAAAATGCAGGGAAAACTATTAGTTAGCAAACACCTTTTGTGGGGAGCAAAGGTTGGAAAGCAGTAGAAATAAGTGGTGAGTTAGACTTATGGATGGTGCCAAAGAAACCTTTTCATGAAGCTAATTTAAAGTTAAAATCATTGGTAACTTTAAAGTCTAAAGTAATTTGAGAAGAAAAAAATAACAAGCAAAGTGAACACAGGTTGAAAGAAATTTCCTGAGGACATGTATGAGTGGATCGGAAAGTTACATGCAAATTTCTTTATTGTGTTTCTTATATCTACCATTAATCTAAATAAAGTGACTCTTAAAAATTCTTGGTAATAAAATAAAAACATGTCCAATTAAATTGCACAAAAACTATCCTAAAACTTTAAGTCTCATGGCTTACAGCTATGGTGCATTATCATTCTTACAACTATTGCATAGCCAACCACAACAAACATCAGAATCAGCTATAGGCGGGTACAACATCAAAACCAGCAATAAATAAATAAATATACAAAATTTACAGAAAAAAAACATAGCTAAGAGGAACTTAAGCCCTAAAACCATCATAACAGAGTAAGTTAGCTTTAGGGGGAAACTCTCATCAGGAGCATATAGATTCTCTAGGTATTTCAAGAGTATAGGCTCCCAAATTGTCTGTTGAAGTAAGATAAAATATATTTCTGAACAATAATTTTAGCTTATCTCATAATTTTCAAATTAATAAAAACAAGAAAAAAAAAATGTAACTTAAATGTAACAATTCCTAAATTTTTCTCAATTTTTCTTCCTTCTTCCTTCCTTCCAGAAACATAACTCAAATAAAAAGAAGTTACAAAATAATTTAATTCAAAACTTACCTTATCTGTTTCATTTTCTTCTTCTGAAGATGTTGGTTCGTAGGCACTGACAGATTCACGTAAATCATCGACTGGAGGTAGAAAATTATCTGACACTTCGCTAGCATCACTATCCCAATCAGATTCTTTGGCATCTTGTTCTTGAAGTCCTTTGTTGTTTTCTTCCTTATCCTCAGGTCCACTTTCTTCTGCAGTCTTAACTGGACCGGTTTTTGAGAATTTTTTCAAAATCTTATTTCCATTATTTTCACCTCGATCATTTTCAGCTTGTTTAATTTCTCCCATCCTGTTTTTTGAAAAATCTTCAAAAACTTTATTTTCAACATCTTCTTTTTGAAGAGATTTTGTGTCATTATTATCATATTTATTCTCATTTTCTTCTTTTTTTGCAGAGAGTTTATCAATATTTTTGGCTTGATCATACAAATCGTCTTCACATTCATCACTATCCCACTTCTCATCAGTGGTTAAATCAAATGAACTTTCCAGCTCGTTGTTATTATTGTCGCTTTTCAGCCTTGTCTCTTTATTATTGCTGCTTGCAAACAACTTTTCCCCTTTATCTGTTACATGTTTTGATCCATTAAAACCACTGAGAGGAAGATCACCAAAATCACTAGCATCATCATCTGGTTGCAAAGACATGGATGACGCGTCAGAGAAGTTTATATCAGGAGGAGGCGGTAAAGTTACAATAGGAGCAGGGGTTGATTCTAAAGTGCAATTAAATTATAGGTAATACAATTTTCACACAACTTTTTTTAAAGTTTTTAGAAGTGCTCTCTAAAAAACTCCCAAATTTATATCAAAAATTCAACCTATCCTTAAAACTCTTTAAAAACTTTTGATTTTAAAAACCCTCTGTTTTAGTTTTCTAAGGGATTATAAGCTTTTATCAGATATATTTGCAATGTATAAAAATTTCAAAAGACAAATTCAAGTTTGTAAAAAGTTTCAGAAAACCCTTTCTTACTGTTACAATATCTGCGTCTGTCTTACAGAATAATTTTCAAAGAATAACAAAGAAAATTTCATTTGTAAAAATAACAGACATTTTCAGGGTGATTAGTAAATGCAAAAATTTTAACTCCTAAACTAATCCAACTTAGTACCAAGTCTATAATATAGAAAAAAAATATGTGGATTTCATGATTAAACTGTTTTACATACGTCGATAACTGACCCGATAATATTAATAAAAATTCAATTCTTTATTACAATTTGAGATTTTACAATTATAAAAAATTTCACCAGCCTTTAATCTAGCATGTGTCTTAACCAATAAGGACTTCCAAAATCTTCCAAAATTTGGAATGAGCAATTTTAAAATATTGAAAAAATGTGACCAAGAACACTTCACTCAAAATAGTAATGAATTACCTTGTGCAAATATTACTTTATTTGGATAAAACGGATCACACAGATTTTTTTGGATACCGTGGATCAAACAAATTTTTTTGGATACCGTGGATCAAACAAATTTTTTTGGATACCGTGGATCAAACTAATTTTTTTGGATACCGTGGATCAAACTAATTTTTTTGGATACCGCAAACGAATATTTTTATAGAAATAAATTACTCAAAAATTATTCTAAATTTAGAAATTTTGCTTTCAAAAACATTCCAAAAGAATGAATTGAAGAAAAATTTGTGATAGGTACAAATATTAAAATGTATTTATTCAACAAAAATTGCTCTTACGATTTTCCTGATTTGAATTGGTAAGATCTTCTTGCACCTAAAAGAATAACAAAGTTTTACCATGAAAGTTATATTATTGGCTGTTCTAAAACAAGGCACTAATGTTACTTAACGTTATATATTGGCGTATTCTATGGACATTTATGTTTACCGATCAACATTGATGTATTCAACAGTTATTAATGTTTGCTGATATCACTTCCTCTACAAAAAAATACCCTTAATCCCTTTTGAAAAATTTACTAAAAAGGCAAATTTTTGTGAAAAATATTTTAAAATGTTGCTAATGCCTGGAATTAAACATTTGATAACACACAAAACTTGATTTTACGGCTAAAAAACATCTTAAAAAGTTCCAGAATTTTTTTTTGAGTAAAGTATTAAACAGGCAAACATGCTTGCGCTGATCATGTATAGGAGTGAGTTTAATCAACTGAACCACTGAACATGTTGCACCCATGCAAATAACTTTGAGCGGAGCATCAAGAAACATGCAATGTACCATATAGCGGGGTTGGCACAGTGACTTTGACTGCCAAATTTACTTTCCATGTTATCTTTAAGTTTATGAGCAAAACTCATTGTATAATGCAATGCTAGCTCAATTTGGTGGATTGTTTGGTTGGTTGAATTTTATAGACGCAAATGGGCGTTCTAACTACTCCAAGACCCACCAAGTGGACCCTTCTGGGAGTATTGTGTCAGCAATTTGTCAGTTCCCATGTTAAATATAAAATTCTCACTCTCACCAATCATGAATTTTATCTGATGAAACAAAAACATGTGTTGTATTAACCATGTAAAAGAGTGAGTTTAACTCAATGAAACCAAAAAAAAAACGCACAGTCACAAAAAGTGAGTTTTTCCTGGTGAAACAAAAATGTGTCATACCGATCATGTACTAGAGTGAATTCAGTCAAGTGAAACAAAAATATGTGAGTTCAGTATGGCGAAACAAAAAATCAAAAATTGTAAGTGCTCTTACATTATGTGTAATATTCATGCATAATTTTAGAGCAAATGAATAAAGAGTAATTGAAAAAAGTGATGGGATGAACGAAAGGAAGGCAAAATACATGCATTACTGTGATAATGTACAAGAGCGAGCTTAATCAAATTAACCAAAAAACCATGCATTGTAAGCATGAACATATGAGTGAATATAGTTTGGTATGTATTGCACGCATGTAAATGAGTAAATATAGCATGGTGAGTTAGGAACAGGTGTTGTACTTATGTATCAAAAAGCATTTATTGCATGCATGTAAATGAGTGAATACAGATCGGTGAGCTAAAAAAGGGTGTTGTAGATATATATAAAAAAAACATGTATTATACGCATGTAAATGAGTGAATATAATTTGGTGAGCTAAGAATGGATGTTGTATTTTTGTATCAAAAAACATATATTGTACACATGTAAGTGATTGAATATAGTTTGGTGAGCTAAGAGCGAGTGTTGTACTTATGTATCAGAGAGAATCTATTCCTTGGTCCAAAAAATATGAATTTTAAGGTTCTCACAAGGTAAGATTTCACCACTGAAAGTGTGAATAAATGATATAAAAGATTTTAAACTAACTATTTTGTTTATTAAGTCACATCTTTTAAAGACTGATGGTTTTAAACAAGTAAGAGGTAAAAAGTAAAAATTGTTTCAGAGGACCTTTAAATGCATTCCAAGACACCTTTAAACAAATTCCAGGGTAAATATTTTTATACAAATTTATTACTGCAATTCAAATTTTCGTTTTTAATGTAACAAAAATTTTGGAAAACATTTATTCAAATACACATCATTGTTCCACTGAAAACAAACGAAATTCTGAATTCTCAAATAAAATTCCTCAAGTAATTAGAAGACATAGAAAACACAGGACATCCACAGATCAACTTACTTTCTTTTCAGTATCAACTACAGTGGTTTGTTTCAAATCTAATAAAGAAATGTATTGAAAGGATTAGAACTTGGTAACAAATAGATCCATAGAACTTTCATAGAAATAACTACCTATAATTAAAACCAGATACAAAAACATGAGAAATGCTTTAACATTATTTGAATGTTTTCTACAAAATATTTTCAGTATCAGAATCACTGCGTCAAAATTACGATTTTTCAAAATCCATAACCATAATCCAAAAATATATTGTAATATAACACAATAATACATTAGAATTGGAACCAAAATTCTTGAGAAATTAAAAAACAACTTTTTCAGTGCAAATTACCTTTGAGCCACCTTGGGCCCAGTGTCATAAAATAAGTATTTATTTTGGTGAAAGTATTATCATTTTGAAAAATTTTAATAGGAGAAAATATGAGTCAAAAGACGTGTCAAAATAGTCCTAATGTACAAAACAAATAAAATTTTATACAGTCACTACTTTCGATGGAAAAATAATATTTGGGCTCTGAAGCAAAAAACAAGAGTTTCGGAATGGTAGAAAAAAGAGTAAAAGTATTCCTGCTTTAAAAAAAAATTATATTATAAAATTTAAGCATTTTGGGCATTTTCATATTTACCACCCAAAAAGAATTTTTTCTTTCAAATCTAAAATCATCCCTTATCTACTTTCTAGAAAAATTGAATATCAGTTACTGAGAATGTAACTGACATATAGGCAGACCGACAAACAGACATAGGTAAAAAATAGGATATGGATATAAACAATTGAACAGGAGTTTTCAATTATTAAGGAAAGCTTAACTGTTAGAAAATTAGAGCAAACTTTTTCATGAAAAAGACCAATTTTTTAAAAAAATATTACTTTTCCAGGTTTAACAGGCACAACTCAAGCAAAATTTTGAAAAATATGATATTGGGCTTCTTTCATAAGAATAAAAAATTAATCTTGAAAAAGGATCAATGAATACATTTCATTTTGTAACATGTTCCATACACTGAGCACTTTAAGGTAGGAAGAAACACTTTCTAACATCCAAATTCTGCAAGGCACCCAATAAATTCAAATTATCTGACAATTTCTAAAACATATTGAAAGGGGTTAAATTTTCATTGGTAAGGGAGTTTACATGGCTGTATTTCCTTAACCAATGGATGAAACAATGATTATACCTGCATTTGACTGTATCTTGTCGTCTTCAGCTTGTTCTGTTGAACCCTCAAATTCTTTTGTTTTTTTGAGAAGAGTAGAAAAATTAACTCCCTTTGCTTTCTATAAATAAGAAATTTTTCTTCAAAGAAGAACATCCTTACATTAGAGAATACATATTCCAGTACACCAATACATTAAGTGAATTTCAATCACGTTCTCACTTATCGTGAAATTTATTACTTTATTGTCTATTACTTTATTAAATGTTTATTTATAAACAAATTTTCAACAGTACTCTTAAGGGAAAATTGGAAAATTTTTGACTGAAACTGGTTGAAATGTTTCACTGTCTGGGTCTAAGGAGGGAGAATTTTCCACAGGTGAACATGAATTTTAATTATAAGTTTAATCTTTAACTTCATGTAAAATTTCAGAAAAATTCTTAGGGAGTCCAATAATAGACATATTGATATAAAAACCACACTATTTGAATTAAATCTCTAACATCACAGCAAGTAACCAAGATCACAATTTTACATTTATTTAGACTACACTCTTTGAGGGAAATAATTTAATTGATCCAACAATAGATTTTTATTTAAACTTCATGCAATTTTTTTGATTACAAATTTACAATTAATTAAAATTAACTACAAAACTACTAATCATGTCACAAAGGCCAACATTCATTCTGGGCTCTTCCCTAGCTTGCATACTTAAAATTACTTGAAAATTCACTAGCTTGCATACTTAAAATTACCAAATTTGAAAAAAATGCTTTTAAAATAGTATTAACTCAGCAATGTCACTTTGTCTTGATTAGCAAATTTTTGGTACATCAAATATTACTTATCTTAAAGGAATAAATTAAGATAATTGATAATTTCTTATCAAATATTCCCTTAATATTTATAATAATCCCAAAAAATGAGATTTTAATAAATAATTTTAATTAATACGAAATTTTAAAAAAATAACAAAAGAAAATTACTTTGTCGGACTCTGAGAAAGATTCTGATCCAGAATCAGCCCAAGAGTTGTCACCAAGTTCTTCTGAATTGCTAATCAAAAAAATCAAAAGTATTTTTTATATTTTTTTAATCAATATCTTTTGAATTATCTACACTCACCACAATGCAACTCTGGAATTATCTACACTTACCACAATGCAACTCTGGAATTACCTACACTTCCCACAATGCAACTCTGGAATTGTATGAAAAATTAACTCAAGATTCAATCAATATATTCAATAAATTTAAATAACGAAACACCCATTTATTTATTAGCAAAATTGTTTTTAAAGGTACAATTACCACGGGGGAAAAAAAAAAAAAAAAAAGGTCTTACGTACAGAAAGGCCGATATTTTTGTCATAAGGGTAACTGTACATCTTTTTAAATAGACAGAAAAACTGCAATAGTGGCATATTTTATATTCATCCATACCTTGTCCTCATTCAAGTTTTCCCATTTAAAATGACTGAGCCTCAAAATTTCGGAAGCTGAGAAGGGTACAGGGAAACTTATTACAGGGTGCAGGGAAACTAATCATATGGTGCAGGAAAACTAAACATAGGGTACAGGGAAAATTATCATAGGGTACAGGGAAACTTAAAATAGGGTACAGGGAAACATATAATAGGGTACAGGGAAACTTATAATAGGGTAAAGGGAAACTTATAATAGGGTACAGGGAAACATATCATAGGGTACAAGGAAACTGATAATAGGGTACAGGGAAACTAATCACAGGGTACAGGGAAACTTATCATAGGGTACATAGAAACTCATATATAGTGAACAGGCAAACCAATCACAGGGTACAGGGAAACCAATCATAGGGTACAGGGAAACTAATCATAGGTACAGGGAAACTAATCATAGGGTACAGGGAAACTAATTATAGAGTACAGAGAAACTAATCATAGGGTGCAAGGAAACTAATCATATGTTACTAGGAAACTTATTATAGGGTACAAGGAAACAAATCATAATCATAGGCTACAGGGAAGCAAATCATATGGTACAGGCAGACTAATCATAGGGCACAGAGAAACTAATCATAGGGTACAGAGAAAATAATCATAGGGTACAGGGAAGCTAATCATAGGGTACAGAGAAAATAATCATAGGGTACAGAGAAAAAATTCTAATGAATGCCTGAGATTAAGAAAATAATACAAAACAATATAATTCACCTTTTCAGTTATAACCTCTCATTCAGACCCTGTTACTACGCAATGTAATCAGGCTCTTAAATTATTTATAACCATATTTCACAATATTTATTATTTAACATTTAGAAACTTTATAGATTTCATTAAAATGTATCTATTATTAATGAGTAGTTTTTAAACAAACCATATCCATATCCATATCCCACCCAACCCTAACACTAAAAATCAGGGTTAGGAGAGGGATTGGGAAATTTCTGCGAGAACCAAAACTTAATTGGATTGTTTCTATGGAAACTGATGTAGTCATCAATCAAGTGAGATAGTGACTGACACCCTTAGATAAAAGAGTGAAATTCACTAAAACATATCATATTTAAATTAAAAAAACAGCATGAGCTTTTATAAGTCATGTTTTGATATAAAACTTTCAAAAAATAAATTTAAAAAAACTTCAATAGGGAATAGAAAAATCTTAATAAAAAATCTTAAAATGGGCTATCGATAAAATGTCCAAGAAGAACTTATTAACACGTTAACTCACCTCAAACAATTAAAAGCGAGTAAAAGGCTTAATTGACAGAAAGGGTTAAACTGAGAGAAGATTTTTATTTTATTGAGGTGGCTTTATTGATGAACAGGGTTTGAATGTGAAAATGAAGTGTAATTGAGAGAGGGAGCTTAATGAAACAAAAGAGGTTTGACTTTACAAAAGGGTTTAATTTAAATAAAAAGAGTCTTGTTGAGAGAGGGTGAGGAAAGAAAAGCTTGGCTGGGCAAAGGGCATTATTAAGGAAAAGAGGGGCGAAAGAATAGAGAGGACTTAACTTATGAAGAAGGGCCTAACTAAGAGAGAGTGATTCATTGATAAAAAGGGTTTCTAAGAGATTGGGATGTTCATTGGGAGAAAAGGTTAAACCGAGAAATAATTGATAAATAAAACAACTAGTATAAGCGTTGTGCTTTAATTGGGCAAAAAAAAAAACATTTAACCACAAATAAAAAACACAATCAGATCTTGGGCTCAATACATTATATGCATGCTTATTTTGGAAGGTTTTTGTGTCTTCTTCTAATATTTAAAACTAACTTTCCCATAAATGTTTTTTACTTTGGCTAAACTATTAGAGTTTTTTTCATGTTTTAATTATTCCAAGTGACAAACTACAGTTATATAATTTAAGGTAAATTGAAAACAGCGCAATCATAAATCAATCAATCAATACAGCTTAAACATGGTTAGTATTAATGAAAAAACCTTCCAACTAATCATACAGCTTAAACATGGTTAGTATTAATGAAAAAACCTTCTAACTAATCATACAGCTTAAACATGGTTAGTATTAATGAAAAAACCTTCCAACTAATCATACAGCTTGAACATGGTTAGTATTAATGAGAAAACCTTCCAGCTAATCATACAGCTTGAACATGGTTAGTATTAATGAAAAAACCTTCCAACTAATCATACAGCTTGAACATGGTTAGTATTAATGAAAAAACCTTCCAACTAAATAAACAATCAAATACTCAAATAAATAAAATAAAAAACCTCAATAAGAAAAATTAAATCCCTGTGATGAATATTAATTTATTACCAGCACACCGCCTTACCATCAATTTGTTGTAACATAAGTGAGTTTATCTACAATATTGGGCAATATCGGACAATATCGGACAAAATAAATGAGATTTTTCGAATGTTTAAAAAAATTCAAGATAGATTCTTGATAAACCTCAAGTGTTCCAAAAAAATCTTATATACCCAGGGGGCAAACTGCTGGTTTACTTTTAGATTATTGATTTTTGACTTAAAAAGCATTAGAATTTACTCATGACCAAGATGTTAAAAACACTTCTGAAGATGCTATTACAAGCAAATTTTAACAACACTTCTTGTTTTGTCTCGCTAACTCTACACCAAGAACTATAAAAAATGTTTCAAATAATTCCATTGGCCTCATCTTTTGTTTCTTTTGAATCATCAAAATCATAGCTTAAATAAAGTCAGAGAAACCCGTGGGTTACAAGACAAGACCAAACTTCTTATGAGTGTGAAAATATAGACAGAGGTCAGGACCATAGTTGAGGTAGTAAAAAAAAATCATAGAGGTATAATCTAATCCCATGGTAGATAGGATTGAAAAGACTTTTCTAGTTTCCATCTTCTAAGATTACTTTCCTCCAAAAGTAAAATAAGCTGCTAAAGTTTTTAGGAATGAGAATTTTTATCCCTGGATTTCAAAAAATATCTAAAAATTATAGATATAACGATTTTTTAATTATAGCTAAACAAGTCCATTGCTGGGAAAAATTTTTAAAGTTAATTTGGAAAAAAATAGAAAAAATTTTACTTAATAAGGCCTGTTAATAGGATAGGCCTTTTACTAGGGTAAGACTGTTACTGGGGTAAGGCCTGTTACCAGGGTAAGACCTGTTACTAGGGTAAGGCCTGTTACTAGGGTAAGGCCTGTTACTAAGATTTTCTTTATTCATTCATAAAAATTAAGCTATAAAAATCTCAAAAATGCAAAATTTCAAAGGACTGTTAGCAGTCTTTAAACTTCTGAAGACCTACTGGAAAAACTTTTCTTATAAATTCTTAACATCTCTTGGAAGAACCTTTTTTCATAACTTTAAGAGCCTGGGTGGTTCCTAACTATTGTCCAGAAAACCAAAGACACCCCAAAGAGATTTCCTCAATATAGGCAGAATCATTTACTTGAAATAAATGGCAAAAAGATTTTTTTTAATTTTAAATTTCAAAGAAGAGTGATTTAGAACTGCAGTCCTAAGAAAACTAAGCAACTAATGTGGATGGAACTTTTAAAATTATAAAAAAAAAAAAAAATCCATAGATATCCATAGATAATTTAATAACATCCACACTCAAACGCCATAATTGTTCTAGAAGGGACTTTTACCCCCTAAAATCTATTGAGAAATTGTTAATTAGATATAAAAATACAGTAAAAACTAAAATAGAAAACCCGAAAAACTAAGAACAGATTAAAAAAAGGAATAACTAGATGAAACGTGGACACACATATATATATACAAACAATTTAGCTGAAAATGTCGTTGTCGTGAAACTCTCAAGTACTGAATTATTTGTTATTTCTTCGCTCAAACGAAATAAGTAAAAACTCTAACATACTATTATCGAGCACTCTTTAATGAAAAAAAAAAATTAACCTATTACATATACGTACACGTATATACATACACACACACACACACACAGACACACACATATATATATTTTATGAAGACATCGTGTACGAGAGTATAATTAAATTACTTTGTAAACATCAATAAATATGCGTGCTCTCAATACTAGTTTTATTCTTTTTAGAAATTTTAGAATTTTAAAGAATAAAACTAGTATTG
>JAUZNK010061926.1:0-14830 GCA_035046665.1 Euphysa ruthae
TTTTTTTTTCTGTTGTCTTGTAATTTTCATAGCTAATGTATATTTGTTTGTGGCAGAATAAATACTTACTTACTTATGCATCAGGCTCAAAGTGAATTTGAACAATTTGCTCCGATTCAATGTTATTCTTTCGTACTGATTTTCTTTTATTTCCCAGCTTAGAAGTTGGAACTTCTGATTTTTTCAATAAATCAAAGGCCCCGGCCATGTATGACTTACATAGCTTATCACTTTTAGTCTTAGCTCTGGCACGCTTCATCCTACGAGTTAGACAGTATTTGTCTGTTATCTTTTTGGTAGCACTTTGTAAACGCTTGCGGTCAATGACTTTCAAGGTTTTTCTCATTATGCTAGAAGCAACTGAACCATACAATTCCTACAGAACCATACTAATCCTAGCTTAAGCGCTGAAGTGACAAATAGTTTCTGCCACAGCCGACTTGGTTTTGGGGCAACCTCTCCACAAAACATTATTGACTCACTTTGATTTTGCATTAAGCCACTCAAACATCGGTTCACCAAATTATCAAATATGGGGAAAAGTCCTTCAAAAAACAATAAAGACAGCCTTTTTTGTTAATTATAGTGAGCACAGTCAATCCAATATTTGCCCCAGTCATTACGTGGGCAGTATTTATGCTGCTCATCTAATGAAGTGAGGTTTTTGACCAATAATAACACAAAAAAACTAGATCACCACCTCTGACATTTTTCAATTTTCCCGGAACTAATGCGACAGCGTACTAATGGTATTGCAGAGTGAAGTAAAGTAGACATGTTGGATGATATGGGTGTAAAAGTGGGTAACTGAAAGGCTGTACCTTAGGAGAAAGCACTCTGGTAACGGATTGAAACAAACAGTTGCTAAGGGACATCGAGAAAGGTGGGATCAAGGAAAAACGTTTTTCAAAATTAAAAAAAGGGTTATTTTCGTCATTCATCTTCAAAATATCTGATTAAAATAACTTCTCCTGTAACAAACCACATTCACAGTGACTCACATCCTATAGTTCAATGTTTCGATACTATTAAAGACAAAGGGATACCCCGATACATCTGAAAATTTATCAATTTTGTTTGCAAATTTGAATTTTTAATCAAAACACTATTTACAAATATAACAAAAACAAAAATTATATGTAGGCTGATCTTGTTAAGTTCTTTAAAAGGTTATGGATTATGTTTGTCTTGGATATTTTAAATGTTTCTACAGCCCACAATTGCAAAAATTGCAAGGTTTTAATCGACAACAAGCCGTCATTTGATGTATTTCAAAACCTTCCCGAAATTGAAAAATCTTTAACTTTTGAAGTCAAGATGATATTGATATACATTACGGGAAATGTATTACGGAAAACAGCCATCTGGAGGAACTTGGTGGTTTTTGAAACAACTTAATAGAGCTGGCCTAACCCTTCTAGGAGATATTTTGTATTATTAAATTAATAACCATCATGATTGCAGAACCAGTTTGCGTTATGCACTGATAATGATTGTCAATTTTTACCGAACCACATCCTACAAATTGAATTCCATTTAGAAATATATTTCAATAAACTGCCGTATATTCAGTGAAAATTGCTGCTATAGTATAACAGGTTAATTTTTATTGGCGTAAAACTAACATTCAAGAGTGGCTTGAATACAGTTTTTCTGAAAGCCGGGTATTTGCGAGGCCTGTCAGTAAAGTAGGCCATGATGAAAGAATAATTTGAAGAGATTACATAGAGGGATCTGTTTATTCTAACGAATAATACATACATAATTATATATCTACAATAAAAATGTAACCAGATTTTTAAACTTTAAAAGATTATTATATTGAAAACATTATTAGCTTTAAAATGCATTATCACTAGCTTACGTTATAATTAAAATGCTATTGTAAACTAGCTTTATGTTTTTGTAATTTTTTTCACTCCATCTTGAGCTAAATCCCTGGCTAGGGTTGAAATTATTCATGCAATAAACCAAAACAGAAAATCACTTTTAGAAAAACGTTAAAAAGACTATAAAAAATATATTTTAAATTATGCACAAAAATAAATTGCAACAGAAATAAATTTCCCTAGTTTCTACTGACATTATAAAAATTTCCCTGAGGTTTTATTGATTCAATTCCGTGTCGAACAAGATTTAAAGGTGCGTTCTAAACCCAAAGATATCATCCCCGTGGTTTGGCAAAATCTAGTGTTTTCAATGATTAGTTTAAAAGCATAAAATTTAGGAAGACTAAAATACTTATAATTAAAAAAGTGCTCGAAATTGATTGAGACTTAATTTTAATTAAATTTTAAATAAATTAAAAACCGTATTCTAGGGCGCCTTTATTTTTATGATGCCACTGAAATAATGAAATAATCCAATAATCAACAAGATTTATTAGTTCGGATCAGCAACTACGTTTTCCGTCATCAATTGTGTCATTATCACTCTCGTAGCTTCTTTTAACAGTATCTAAAATATACCATCAAGTTTACTACTGCCAGAAGCATTTTTGTAAATAAATTAAGCAGTTTCACACAATTTAGGTAAATCACTCACACATATATAATCATGTTTGTATATCACTTCAAAATAAAGAATTCTAGGAAAATTTCACCCCGGAATAATAATAACAATATTACGATTGTTTATACAGGATAGCCACTTCAATGAATTTCAGTTATTAATGCGGGTCCTGCCCTGTTCCGGGCAGTGGCTCAATTTAAATCTCCCATTTGTACTACGGCAAAAAGCGATAACGAATTTTTTTTACAATCCAATTTTTTCTCTCTCGAGGGGATTTGAAATCCACGCCACATTTTCCTTCACTACAATACTATCGGAAAATGTGCTACCGATAGGTCACACTACCCTCAGAAAACATGTGGCTGTTAACCATTTTATAAATTGGCAAAAACACAAAATTGAAATATTAAACAAATCATACAGTCAACAGTGCAATAAGGAGAAAAACAAGCCATTTTGGTTTTTTTCTTGTATAAGATATTTA
The DNA here is from genome assembly GCA_035046665.1 of Euphysa ruthae. Lineage (NCBI taxonomy): Eukaryota > Metazoa > Cnidaria > Hydrozoa > Anthoathecata > Corymorphidae > Euphysa > Euphysa ruthae. The sequence goes on from JAUZNK010061926.1 coordinate 2,996, forward strand.
AGATAACCAACCCACGATTTTTTTGACCTGAAAAACACGCGTCTATGGAACAGCAAAACTGTATTTTTAGTTTTTGACTTAAGATTCATGATCTTTGATAATTAACAGATTAAAGCAAAACTATTATTCCACGCTTAAGGCTGGCAAAAAAACCAACCTTAACTTTGGGTCAGCGTATAAAGGGCAGATAAGTCGTTTTGGAAGTACCGCTGATTTCCTAGAAACATTACTCCACAAATCCTGCTCCGTTGAAACGTATTTTTAAAGTCTTCTAATCTACCGAAGCATTTTTTAGTTTTTCTCGTGGACAATTTTCGTTAAACCCAAAACAAAGGCTCCATATATCAGAGCTAACAGATATATTTTGATAAAATAAACTAAGAAATACAACTTTTTTTTTGCACAATAATTTTTACACCAGTGACTACGATCCTCAGTAAATGAATTTACTAGATATTAAATAAAGAAATCGATATAAAGTCGTTACAATGTAATTACTAAAATTGTAATAGGTACTTGGATGATGTGAGGCTAACCTTTGGAATCAAATTGTTAAAGGGTGAACTTAATCTGATTAAACTTCATCTTGCTTTTCTTGTTTGTCAAGTCAAGAGTTACGACAATGCGATGGATATAGTATTATGTTACTTGTGGCTGAACTTTTCGCTTCTTTTGATAATCAAAATTCTTTATAAGTGTACACATGCCAACTATCAGCTCGAATTGACGACAATGATGTCCAATCAAGTTTTAAAGTCAATATTGACACCATCAGGTAGAATGATACTTAGTATTATGAGTGATGAGTGGACTGATATTGTAAATTTTGAACAGTTGTCTAACAGAACTAGAACCTTAAATAACGATCTAGAGGTATCTGAAAACTTTTTAGGATGTGATGAACTTCCTAAAATCAAGATTCAAAAATTTTTCTTCACAAACACTAAATGAGGTACAAAAAGCATTATCAAACCATTGCCATGCACATTAAATCAAGTTCTTCTACTTTTCTTCCTTTAGGATCCTGGAACTTAATGCAAAAAATATAAAAATTTAAAGAAAAATTTCTGAGAAAAAACCAGTGATAGGACGGAAAAACGGTCGTAAGCTCAAAAAACCGCAGAAGCAACTGTTCAAAGATTGATGAACCGTTGAAATGTTTACTAAATGCTGAGAGATTGATTTGGTACAACCAAATCAAGTCTTTTATATTCAGTGATTGCATCTAAGCTTTATTTTAAGAAATATCTTCTTATGCAGATCGACAATATTTTCAATAAAAGCTTGTGATTTGCAACAAAATCTTAAAAACCAATTTCTCATATTTATGTTAATGTTCATCCTCATGACTTCATTCACTTTTTCACTCAATCTTCATTAAAATTCGGAAAACACATGAACTAAACGCTAGTAACGCAGGGACTGAGTAGAATTTTAATGGATTAGAGTTCAGAGTTAGACAGGTAACTTCAAAATAAAATACAAAAACTAACCTTTAGAAGGAGTTTGATGTTGATGTTTAGCAAGATATATCGGTTCATATTCCTATTAATGAAAATATTATTTTTTTAGCATTTTGAGCTATGGTATTCTTACAGAAGTATCTGTAACCCATTTAATAAAATACTATGATTTGACCTTTAAATTCAAGTTAAATTTTACAAATCTTTTATTTTGACCTTATTCTAATAAAACTAATGGTATGGTAAAGTGTTTTACTTACCGAAAATACAATTCCAGCGGAATCAGAAAATTTTTCTTTAGAAAAACATTCACTTTAAGGACATTTGTGTAAATTTCAGGAGAGGTATGTCAAGATTATTAAAAAAAATATTTTGAGGAAAAACAAAAAATATTTTTTTAGGGATAATCTTCTCTGGTATGAGCCTCCAAAAAGGGGCGTTAATTTTTTATAATAATCATACCAAAAATATTGGAAATTCATTTCTAAAAAATTTCTATGAATCAAAACACAGGAAATTTTTTATTTTTCCAGGAAAGTAAGTAAAAATATTTAATAATTTAATGCTGAGATCAAGGGGCTGAAAATTATTTGTTTAAGTTTGGAGGTACAAAAACAGTTATGTAGATATTTTTGGTGATGGTGTGTAGATCTTGACCATTTGATTAACTTTTAAAAAAGCCAAAGATTAGAAGAGGCTTCTGATCATCAAGTAGATTGAGTTCTTTACGCTTTGAATCCAAGTACGAGAAAACAATCTTCTCTAGATGTTCTATTGCAAGTTGCTGTTAGTGTGATCCATCTCATATAGTATATTCCCAGCCCAACTGCCACTGAATTACTTCAAACTCTGCAAGCATTGTTCCATCATTTGTCTTTACTATCTATTCCTCTGGCAATAGCATTAATCAAGCTACAAGTGATTGGTGCACCGTTCAATTGCAGGTTCATCACTGTTATGATAGTTTTCTCTATCAAAGTCTTTGTTTGGGCAATCCTGTTTATCTTCCATAAAAATGCCTTAACGTTGATGCAATTCCATAATTCAATGCTCTTATTCCGATTTCCGCTTTTTCCTCGGGTTCCATCTGACATATAACTTTCGTCTTGTGATATTTCTTGAGCTTCTGACAATTATTTTTTGACATTTTTTGTCTCATTTTTGATTCAAGGCTTTTGAATTCATTAGTGCCATTTTCAGATTCAGAAGTTAGAGTTTCAGACCGTTTTAACTTCTTGAAGTAGTTGTAGAGCAATATTTAAAAATGCTTCTTTTTGGCGGATAAATTATTGTTGTCACTGCTGATTCAATACATATTGTGTTGATCAAATATTTCAAATGTGTTTTCGAATGATGGAAACTTTTGTTTTTGATTTTTGTAAGGAGACACTGCAATGGTTTCATTTCTTACAAAATATTGCAAGAAAAACATTTGCGAGCATGATGGAAATATCCTTTTAAAAGACAATTAAAAGTAGAGGATGGCACCACTATGGGATTTATATGGTTTACCCTTGACTACAAATAAGAAAATCATTGAGAGTGAATTTATAATTTTTTTTCTAAAACAAAATTAAAATATAATAAATATAAATAAAAATAATAAACATAAATATAAATTTTTTTAAAACAATAAAGACTTACTCACCCTAAGCTGTCTAACAAAACCTTCATTGGGGTTGATACAGTATCTTTTCTGCTGAACATATAGAAACGATTTTTGATACGTCAGTCCATATTTCTCCATAAGATAAGCAATCATTATGGTAGCACTAAAATTACAGATCGATTTTCGTATTCAATTTGATAAATTTAAGGTTTTTTAAAGGAAGTATCTTCTGATAAAGCCTAATAAGTTGTTTTAAATAGGAGAGAAATTACAGTGATGTCCATAGCTATACCTTTCAGACTGCTTGTCTAAACAATCATACTTACATGCTAAAAAAACTGTGTCTTTCTAATGTTGAAACTTTCTGGTTTTCACAAGCCCGATAGGAATACTTTCTCAATCATGTAACAAAAACAACAATTGAATACAAAAATTCTGTTCTTTTAATACATTCAAACCCAAATATTTTCAAAAGAAAAAACAAAAATGAATTACCCTTCCTTTGGAAAATTAATGGCTAAAAATAATAAATCTGCCAATTAACTATCATATCTTTTAAATTATACCAGCCAAGCTAATAACACGCTACTAATAGAGACTTAAAGGCAAAATAAATGAATTCCGGCCTTAGTTTTCACTATCAATCATAAAAAACCTTGTGCTTTTATTATTTTGGCAATTTTGTTTTGGTAATTTCATACCTTACAGTAAGTCTTGATGTGGAGTCAAAGCAAAAGTGAAAAAAAGAACAAAAAAAAAAAAACAAAAATACGTAGCTAAATTAAAATTTTATCATTTTGAAACTTGATAATTCGGTGAAATAAAAATCTTCTAAAACCAAACATGCCCAACCACCCCCACCCACAATTTAAGCCTTGGCCATCTGTGTTTTCATAGAATGCTTAAGCCACTTATTTGTAAAAATGCAACTAGTAATTTTGAACTGGAGGATTTCAAACAGAATTTTACTAGAGTTCTGGACTAAGGACAAGGAAACTCTAAATTTATCTCGTGCTCTCACTTCATTGAGAAATTCAAGAAAATTCAATGAACGGTTTTTGAAAACAAATTTAAAAGGTTGATCTTAGGCTTAGAATGAAAATATTTCGGTATAGCTTGCTTTTAGATAATCTTTTAAAATGATTTGAAAATAGCCGATTTGATATTTTTTTAAATGTTATTAAAATTCTTTCTTTTATCCCTGAAATTTGGATGTCCTCTCAAGTATAATAAATATGTGGCAAAAAGAGTAATGTATGCTAATTTTCTAAAAAAAAAAAAAAAAAAGGTTTATTTTTACAAAATGTCAATGGAAAACTCCAAATAAAAAGATAATTATACTAACCTTCTAGATATTCCCCCGTTTCCATGTAACAAAACTCTTCCTAAAATTAATAAAACAATTTAAAAAAACTTCTTTGAAAAAATTTGTTCATTATTATGTAATAGCATTTAGACTAACTTTATATAATAATCAGACTGAATATTATAGTATACATGCAGCCATGTAGACTTTATGACATAACTATACGTTGTCTCATCCAAATAAATAATCCATGAAATGAAAAAGCTATATCGTTTTAATATTAAAATGAAAAAAAGGAAATCCCGTTTGAGCAAAGTTTAAGACTACCTTCAAAAAACATACATAACTAACTTTAAATAAGACTTCTCAGGGTGACATACACAGTAACCAGTTAAGTTGAATAAATCGAATTTTGGCCTAAATTGGGAAAGTTCATTCTTCATTTATTATATGCACTTTTCAAGACATATTCCAAACTATTCTTAAAATACTGATGTATATTCTATATAATCATTTTCTTATTTTTTTGTCCCATTTTCATTTTGTAGACACTAATTCAATTTTCGATATGAATTGAAATTTTCCTCAGTAATAGCAGTCTAATTGATTCCTTTACAATTTTAATATGAGTTCAGTGATTATCAACCATCTGGCTACAATGGATGGTTTTGATTTGTTTATTTTTTTATTCTGTTATTGTGTTACTACTGATAATTCTGAAATTAGAGGTTTAATTGTCAGTACTGTGTAATAGGAATGTTGGAAGTAAGATACTTTATTCATACATTAGAGATAGGAATATATTTTTAAAATGTAATGTTTACAACAGTTTTGCACAAAATGTCAAGTTCCTATCAGAGATCTGACCGATAAAATTTTAAAACCCATTTCAGCTTTAAAGTATCACAATTTAAGAATGGCTCAGAATTTCAGCTATAAATTTTAGTGTTATGTTTATTTCATTGGAATAGTGAAAAAATGAGAAAATTTTATTTTATTAGGCTGCATGGCTTGCTGTCAGCTCTACCTGACACCAAGATTAAATTTTACAATTTTGGAAGATTAATGTTCACACCAAAGATACCAATTCACTGCATTGAACAGGAGACATTGCTAGTACACATGAGTTACAAACTTAATTTAATAATTTGACAGCTACATCAAAAAAACGTTATAGCTATACATAATAAATTTACAAAGCAAAACTGTATAAAATAAAAGTCCAAAACAGAATGATCTTAAATGCAATTTATTATATTCGTATTTTATTTTTTATGAAAATGTCCTTATTTTCATTCCCTCTAACTTTTTCTGTGAAAAAATGCTGGTTGTATAAAAATTGGAAATGTAAAGTTGTATTAATTACCACTATTATTGCTTATTATATATCTGTACCAAACGGGCTATTAAAACCCATTGCAAAGAAGAAAGTCACAGAGTGCTCTTTGACCACTGACACTTTGAACCAAAACTACTAGCAAAATATTAATGATTATACTGAATTTTAAGTTAAAACAACTTGGCATAACTTGGTGTATTCTTATTGTCTTTTGTTAACCTTAGTTAGGACCTTAGAATCTATATTAATTACAAGCAGATGCGATTACTTGCTTAAGCAATTTACAAGAAGTATGGTTAAGGAAGGTTGTGTTTTTAAGAAGTAACACTCCTGAAAAAAGATAAAGAACGATGCTTAGTCAAGAAGAGATAAAAGACTTGTCTGATGAAAGTAATCTTACAACAGAACTATTAGTGATTCCAGGAAACATTGTCAGAATTCCCTGAAGCATCAAAATTCTTTCAACCAGAAGTAAAGCAAATACTTCCAAAGGTTGCGGATTAGCAGCAGATTTTTAGTACCCAAAAACGATGGCATGAACAAACCAGTCATGAATTTCAATCATTTTAAGAAATACATTCCTAACCAGCAAATTCAATTAAAAAACTTTTGTGTTCTTTTAAACTTTTTTCAAAATTCAAATTCAAAAAAATTTTAAGAAATCTTAAATCTGTACAAATTTCTCTGTATGTGTTTTAGCTTAAGTCCTGCTTCTTGAATATTTACAAAATTAATAAAATTGTATATTTTATTATTGGAGAGAAAAAATAGTTACTTTATTGTGTTTCTGGAAGAATAACTTTATCTTTTCAAAATACGATTAATCAGCATTTAAGAATGAATCATTCTTAAAATATAATTCTGAACGATGATTCCAGAATACAACTAAGTTGATGGGAAGTGGACAGCTAATTATAGTGAGATCTTAATTGGATGCCCTTGATCTTTTGAGAAACAGGATTGAAAGTAGTTCTCCTTGCACCTCAATCCTTGTCAGGGATAAAGAAATTGCAATATTGATTTCCTAATAGAAAACAGAAAACAGAAAGAACTCACTCTCTCGTACCAATAAAGTTACTAAAACAAATACCGTTTTCAAAATAGTATTTTGATTACAATAGAATTCCTGGGAAGAGCATTTAATGTAAATTTCATCCCAAAATATTCCAACTGACATTTCTTTTGAATGGAAAGCGGAGAGAGTAATCTATTCAATTCCCGTTGCTCAAATTATCTTCCAAATTATATGATATAGGAATACAAAAACGGAGTTTAACAACCAATGCATTTTAACAGATTTGACAAAAACCCCAGAAAATTTTTTATTTGTTTCCCAATTCAGTTTGAAAGGTAGAAAACTATAAAAAGTGCAAAAAGAGAAAGTATTAGCGATATTGACAACTTCTTTGTGGTAAACTCAACCCACTTTTGTTAGAGATGTTAATACGAAATTAAGCTCAGTTGTCAATGACAAGGTTATTTCTCAAAACCCATTACTGATGGTTATAAGTGCCTGGTTGGAAAATGCTGTGAAGACATTATTGCAAGGGTGGACTGAAGATTAGTTGTAGTGTACAAGTTAGGTTTATATTTTATATACATGAGTATAAACAAAACAGTGAATGCAAATCAATTAGATTAACATCACTAAAATTTTAAATGCTCATTTTCCACATGAATTTGTGTTTCTTTATTTTGACTTAAATAATTAAGTTAACACCTACATCATCTTTTATGGTATATATAAAATCTCTGTAATACCATAAAAATATATTTTTTATACATTTCTTGATTGATGGCCTAAGTTGATCAGGTTTTCTTGCTAGTTTATATATTGCTAAATAATAAATAGTCAAGAAAATCGACTTTATGACCGCGATTTAGGTCACAATAATGCTTGTTACTCAATGATTCCACCAAATTTTTATATAAATGATTTTTCTAGGCTATTTTTTACAAAAATTAGGTGGAATTATTGAGCATAAAATCAAAATTGATACTTAAATGTTGTTACCAAAAAAAATTTTAAAAGTTAATTATAGCTTTCATTATAAAACAAATCATCAGATTTTACCATACCATAAATCCCTGATTAAGGGCCGGTGCACTTATTTAAAACTCAAGATTTTTAGTGCAGCGCTAATTCGAGGGCAGAGTTTATTCAAGAAATTTTTCAACAAATCTTAAATTTTATTTTTTCGTTAAATTTCATTAAATCACAAAAAACTTATACACATTTTCTTGGGCACCAAAAATGGGAGGAAAGCTTATTAGAGCGGCAGACAGCCTCAATTAAACCTTCCAGTGTAAGACGTGGCACATGTTTGAGGGCATTGCTTATTCCAAGGGTAGCTGTTATTCAGAAGTCACTGTAAAAAATGTAGTGCTTATTTGAAAGTGGAACTTAATCAAGGATTTACAATAGTTGTAGTTTATGATAAAAATTCCTTATACTATATATAAATATAATAGTAAAAACTTTGATAGTAATTGCAGCTGTCAATTTCTACATTGCAAATATCAATTTAAATTTTTAAAAATAAAGGTTCATCTTATCATATAAAAAAAATTCTTTATAGCAAAAAATTTGCATAGAAAAAAAAAATCGCTTTCTAGAATTTGTATTAGTCTGAAACATTGTTATTATATAGCTTTAAAGCATTTCAGTCTTATTAATATTATACGTGCATTACAATAAATAAATACAATTAATAACGGAATTAGTGCAATTTTTCATCTTAATACTTAGAAAGCAGCAGTATTAGAAGCTTTCTATGAAAGAAACCAGCTAAAAATTATCAGCAGGATATCAAGCTCATTCGTTCATATGCAAATTACATTAAATAGAATATAAAATGTAGAGAATTTAAGCACTGCAACTCAAAGATTAATTTTGAATGAAGAGAAAATTTAAAAGGAAAATTTGGGGTTTAAAACTACAGCATCAAACTATTACGCGTCATTAGCTTTATTTTGACTGAACTAAACAGCCGTAAAAATTTTGGTAAACTAACCAGCATTGTATGAGCAGCGTAACTCAAAAGTATGAATATACCTAATCTATACTTATTTCATCAAAAAACTTGTTTTTTTTTTTTTTATCAATGCATTTTACTAGCAATAAAACTAAATAATAATAAAATAAATCTCTTTAAACTCGGAAAAATAAAGACATTAATATTGTAAATCAGATTGCGGCTATCTGGCATACCTTTGTGTACCTATTCAGATTGGGGTGCAGTATTGCGACTATCTGGCATACCTTTGTGTACCTATTTGGGTAAATAATTATTTATTATTTTAGTTAACTTTTAGGAAGAATAAATTTTCCAATTCTCATGAATTATACTTTTTCTGAAACATTACTTGTCCAACGCCTATAGGTTTGCTGATGATCGACTAGCTCATGATTTTATATACATTACATGGTAAGTATAAATAATGAAATGCATAACAATGTACCTCAAAAATAAACTTTTTTTCTTTTTTTATTGAAGAACTCCCTCAAATAGTCAAATAGGTGCCTCAATTAAAAAATTTCTATAAACTACAAAAAAAAAAAAGAAAAAAGAAAAAGAAAGATAAGCATGGTGACATAAATTCTAGATTAAGAACCGTACATATTTTGCCTACTAAAATGTATTTTCATTAAAGAAATTCAAATGTAAATGTACATTGTATTGTACATTTGTATTCTATTAGTCACTTTTTCCTGAAATTAAAAAATTGTTATAAATTTGAAGTATCGATGTAATAGGAGATGTGTGCTAATTTAATTTTTTATTTTGACTCACCGCCACATTGCATACACTCTTCAATAAACTGTTTTACCTATTTAAAGAAAAATGAAATAAGAGAATTCATATCATAAGCACATGTAAACAATTAAGTTTGCATGCTATTTTTGCAGCTTGAGTAACTCAGTCGCACATAGATATAGCTCCTGATATGTCTTCAGCTGTCAGAATTTCTCTTACAGTCATTCTAACCCAAAGACATTTAGGCCACACTTATAATGCAAATATATATATGCATATATATATATATATATATATATATATATATATATATATTTAAAAGATGTTTGAATTTCAAATTTCAAATGCAATTCTTCTTATTTAAAATTAATAATTAAATTAAAAATAATGTAAAATGCTGTCTTTTTGCAACTCATTTTAATATAAATGTTATGTTTTATGTTCTTGGAAGATTGAAAGAGTTGCGCATATAATTGAATGTTATGTGTTATGTTCTTGGAAGATTGAAAGAGTTGCGCATATAATTAAATGTTATGTTTTATGTTCTTGGAAGATTGAAAGAGTTGCGCATATAATCAAATGTTATGTTTTATGTTCTTGGAAGATTGAAAGAGTTGCGCATATAATTAAATGTTATTACTACCATTCTTGCAATGTTAATAAGCAAGTAAATATTTTTACTATTCAAGTTGAGATCTTTTTTACCTAACAACAGATACTGATGATTACAAAGTAATAGTCTGAACTCAAAGTGGTCTTTGTAATACTTATCTGTATAAAATGAATAAAGTGCTTTTACTTTTGAACAAAAACAATAGCCTAATGTTGAATTTGCTCATGTTTCTTTGTACGATGACACGTCTCTGCCACGTACGTCCCCATTGATATCATCTTCTTGTCTAGATACTGCCTAGATACTGCTGACTAAGTATTACATTAAATTTTTTAAACAAAATTTGCTTATAAAAAAGAAAACTGCACTAAGTAAAACTACAGCAGATATCATAGAAAAACAAACCTAAATTATGTAGGTATGGTGTTTGAGGTTCATGGTTATCATTAGGTTAGATAGTTTACTTTGTCTACTTTTTCGAATCATATCACTTGATGTGACAAAGAAAAATCTACATATATTTATATACATTACATAGGTGAGGTGCTCTGGGTTTACTGCTACTGCTCGGCACGAGTTCATGCTCCACCTTGTGTGATCGCATTCCTGACGTTAAAAAGATTGGAATTTTGATGCTAAAATTTTTTTACCCTTATTGCTTATCAAGTTGTAAACTAATGTCAAACTTCTTATTTCCTAATTTAGAGAGTTGCTACATAGATACAAGAGTGTACAAAAATTAAGTTATAGAGTCTTTGATAACTATAAGAATCATTAAAAGAGAACTAGTGTATCATATCAATTAGTAGTTAAGAATTTAGAATAGAATTATCGCAGACTGAGATATTTTTCACTTTTTCTACCTTTTTGCTGCAGTATCACAACAATTTTAAGCTGCCAAGGATTATTACTTTTTGCCAGGGCTGTGCCATGTTCTTTTCCATGGCCACTTTGGCCTACTATTTCTAAAAATAATTTTCCTTTCCCAGGTGATGAAAAAATGTTTATGTATTTTCAGATACCTTATTTTACGACGACTGATGTATATAATTTAAATTCAAGTTAAAGTTTGATTCCATACTAATTTTCACACAAAATATAAGCCTCAAGGTTATTTATTTTCTATACTTTTAAGTATTTTAGTTATGAGAGTCTGAACGGAACTATAAACTAAAATTATTATTGGAAAATAAATAAAATATATCAGGGTTCCCACTCCTTTTCTAATTCTTATATTGAAGAGAGATGACAATGATTTTTAAGGAAACATTAAAAAGAAAACGAGAAGATTTTTTATTTTACGACAATTATAATAATTATTATGGTAATAATCAGAATTTAAATGCTCGAGATCAAATAATGCTTTCTTGTATTATAGATAACTTTATAGAATATAAAATTCTAAGAAAAATGCCTTCTATTAATTAAAATTAAAAAAAAAAAAAAAAAAAAAAAAAAAAAAAAAATGATTTCAAAGAAATAGCAGTTTATCTCTGTTATTTATAACTATTATAAAATAGGTTTGCCTTCAGCTATTATTGTTATGTAAGTTTTCTTGTGCACAGATCTATGGACAATAGGAATGTACTGAATTTAAAGTTTTTTTTTTATTTAGATCACAACAATCTAATAATAATAATATATATATATATATATATATATATATATATATATATATGTATGTGTGTGTGTGTGTGTGAGTGTGTGTGTGTATAACAAAACCTTTTACATAAATATTAAAAAACAA
>JAUZNK010061937.1:0-31363 GCA_035046665.1 Euphysa ruthae
TGCTTTTTCTAATATGTTCATGAATTGTTTACCCTTTATAGAAGTGAAATAATACAATGGTTAAGACAAAACATGAGAGTCGCCCTAGCTGGTCAGGCTATATGACTGATGTTTCAGCTGTAGGATACCCTGGAAAGTCAACAGTTTATTTGCTACTTGTTATAGATCAAGATCAAACTGAAATGATTTTACAACGATATTATTTGTTATTAACCGAACAAAACTCCTGAATTTAAATGTACCCGTTTTACCTTTGATTAGCCTTTATGGTTGAAAGCAACAGAAATTTCGAGTGGATGATCATTGTCCTGATTTTGGGTGGTTTTCATGTTATGGTAAGTTTTATGAGAAGCATTGGAAAGCTAATGAAGGGCTCCGAAATTGCAAAAGCACTGAGTACAGTTAATGGCACCAACACTGTTGATCATATTTTATCTGGTAAGGCTGATACCAAAGCAATTCGCAGACATTTCCGCATATCGTCTGCTTTAACCACAATTATTTCAAAATTTATACCACAATGGAAGGCTAATCTGCATCTTTTAGTGAAGGAAATCATGAAGAAAGAGGAGCTTGACGAAGATACTCAGAAACTAACTGAGGCTCAAGTGGAAATCCTTGAGACAACAAATCCATACTCGAGCAAAACAAACCTCACATTTGTTACCAGAGTCGATGGAGCTACAGATCTTAGATGACAGTTGTAAAACATACTCCCAAGAACTAGAACATAAATCAAAGACAGTAAAATTCTGGCTTCAATACCTAACATATGTAGATATATTGAAGTTATTCATAAGGGCTGAACGAACAGGAAATTGAAGTCTCATTTAAATTCTATCAGCAAAAGGCTGAACTTATTTGCTGCTACTGGTCACAACAACTCTGTCAAGGCTTCACCTCCAAAATATGCCTGAGCTGGAAATAACTTATCTTTTAACTCAACTTATTCTTGGGTTTACACCAACCTTTTCAGAGCTTGGATATCACATTGTGCAGAGAAATGATCGATTTTGGGCAAGCCTTTGGTCTTACCTGATCATTGAATAAGTCATTATGAGGACACTGAAGACCCGTGGAGGACATACATGAGGAAGAGGAGTGACTGAATCAATTAGATTGTCATTGGTAAAAACAACGCATAGTTGTGTACATGTCCACAATTCATTGAGTAAATTAACCGGTTTGCTCCACAAAACCAGCAAAAAGCATGTTGAGCTGGGTGGATTAAAGATCGAAAAAGATCATATCGACTTATAAAAGATTAATGAATGGTTTAAGTGCTCTTTCTAGCTTCGTTATATATCCATTCACGTATTTCTTCAAATTTTAGCTATGGAAGTAAATGTGGCGAAACATTGACCTCGTTACGGTATACTAAATTTATGGAAGTAATCACAGCGCCGTTTTAAATGAAGCCTGAGAAACTGCCACCAACTGAGAGAGTCATCCATTTTCACGCCCTGAGAGTACATCTTCAAGTTTCACAATGAAAAACTTAAGATTTGCACTGTTTTGATCCACTAGAATGGTCATGGTATCAGGATGATGATCACCCAAAACCAATTAAAACTGATCTTGAACTCGTTCCAGGGTTTTTGTTGAAGTTTATTCGCTGCATATGCAAGCTAACAACAAAGAACACATTGCGGACCAAATATAGCAAATAAGTGGTTTAAAGTGCATAGTAGCGTGTGGTGACTGTCTAGGCATAAATTGCGAAAAAGTCAATGCATGTAACATTTATAGCGAAGAGGATGAAAGTATTTTTGATTTATTTGACTAAAAGACTCTTACAACATATTTAGAGGAACCAGATGTTTATGTATTCACGTAAGGCCAATTAACCTCCACCACCATGTCAACCATAACTTGAAGGTTGTTGAAATTTAAGTATTTTTTCATGTAACATACTTTGTTTTGCGCGCTTGTCAATTTTAATTGACAATAATCATTTTATATCACAGAATTCCGTCGAATATCTAGTGGAGATTTTTTTTTCTGACTACCTCATTGTGGTATATTAAATAATTAAAATTAAGGACCATAAACTTCTTAAGAAAGCGAAGTAGGGAAAACGGCTACAGACTTCAAGCCTGTATCTAAAAACGATCCTATTTTGAAAAAATTATTTTTCCCCAATTTTAGTCACGTGGCAGGCTCAAAATGACTTCATAAGAGTAGATTTGGGAGTGGCACTTGATATTTTTCAAATCCTAGTTTTCAGACTAACAAATGGACTGAGTTTCATGCGCCTATATAACAGCTTTACTACGTGCATTATCAAAATAAAAGTTGTTTGGGAATTTGGGGTGAATTACCCCCTTTACTCAATCCGGTGTAAAAAAATTCCTAAACAGCTATGAGGGAAGCATTTAGTATGCTAGTCTACATAAAATTGCTCTTCTTATGGTAACAAAAATTTTGCCTTGCTAATTTATTCCCAGTTGAACATTAATTCGCTAAAACTTTTGGTTTCACAACAACTCCTCTATTTCATTAAGTCTTACATCAATCGATGAAAAGCAATACGTCACTTTGAGTTGTATTATCGTACTTTAGTTTCAATTTTTGCATCATACAGTCGCGAGATTTGTACTCAATTACAATATAAATTTCCATTAATAGGTCAAAAAGCTTATCCTCATGCACAAAGCACATTGTCTGTCATTATTTTCCTAAGTTCATGGAGGAAATCAACTTTGAGACTAAGTCTATCTCGAACACTGATATTTTTCAAATGATAACTTGCTAACGTTGCCTGACTTCTTCAATCGTGCTTCTTTCAGCAATCAACAAAATTTAGTTTTCATTTCACCCTTTTCGATTTGCTGTAATTCAGTAACGTAACGTTGCAACAAAATCAAATTAGAAAGGAATAAGGTTCTTTCGTTGTTCATTATATGAACTATTAAATTACACGAATTTCAGTTCTATTCATTACATTCTGATTTCTACCTTAAGGGAAGTAATTTTTGCGAACTTTTTTTTCAGATTTTCTTTTTCAATTCGCGAGAAGAAATTTTCGCGAATAAGGTGTTTGGAAATTTTTCGCAGGAATTAATTTTCGCGAATGAGAATATTCAACTTTTTAGGGTGATTTCAGAAATGAACGAAACATTGGCATCTATCTGAACATCTTATGATTATAATCATACAATTCACCCTAACAAATCATCCTCATTGACCTCTTTTTCAAACTTGTCGAAGGCGTTCTGCTGGAAGTCTTCCTCTTCTACCCATTCTTAGTCATCAGTTTCTTGTGTGACTCGCTTGTACGATTCTAACTCTGTGGGGTCAAGGTCAAAACTGTTAGTTTCTAAAATAATCATGCCATCAGCAGACATTGGACTAATATTATTGAATGGATCAAGTGGAGGTCAGTTTTGCGAGCCTGATTAGATGGTATCTGATATCCCCGAACGTTTTCAACCATTGATTGCAATTTCTTTTCCTTCTTCCGTTGTCATGTAGCATGTAGTTGTAAAGGTCAACTAACCAGCTCGCATGCAGCGGTTTTAAGACAGATAAAAGGTACTGTATTTCAACATCGCCCAGATTCTCTCCACGTTCCAGCCCTTTGTTTAACTCGTCCTTGAACCAGGTTGAAAACTTCTTCTTTCTAAAATCTTTTGCGCTTTTGTTGACTGTGAGGTCCAATTGTTGGAATACATGGCTCATGCATGTTAGGTGGCACCTTGGCCGCGAGTATGTTGTTTTCCTCTAACAGATCCATCACTTATCCGGTCGTTTGCCCTCTAAAAACATCAAAAATTAGCAACGCGGGATGGTCAAGAGGTAAGCTAAGATTTTCTCAACGTAAGGAATGATGATCTCTTGCAAAAATTTGATTGACTCAGATGAATTGCTAAAGTGTTTTTCTTTGACACTTAAACTAAATATCTTAGGAAAAGTGAACTTTGGTAAACTCATTTCGGTTTTTCCACCGTAAGTTAATTGCATCGGCAAGAATGTTCCATCCAGTGCTATGGAAAAAGTGGCAGCGATCATTCTTTTGTCTTCTGATGCGGCTATGGGAACAGAGGTTGAACCTTTAGTGATAGTTGTTATATTTAATGTGAGGTACCAACAAATTGCCGAGAATATTTCCAGATGGGCCCATGTGGCGGGTCTTGGAGTACTTAGAACGCTCATTTGCGTCTACGACATTCGCTCAACCAAACAACCCGACCAATTTGAGCTAGCGTTGAATTACGCAATAAGTTTTGCTCAGAAATAACATTGAAATATATTTCCGCCATAGGTGGGAGTTGAACTCGTAACCTTTTGCTCCGGAGTCAAACGTCCCACCACTGTGCCAACTCCGCTTTCTGGGCCATGATACATTTATTCGTGGGCACATACTTAGATGGAGTTTGATCGAAGTTTAATCGTGGTGGTATATTGTGTCTTACCACTAGACTTTGATGCGGTGGGCAAACTTCAATTCAGCTGCTTTCACTGCGCTCGTAATTCAACTTTTCCTGTTGTTGCACGGCGTTTGACGTAGCCAATACGTTGAAACAAGCTTTTAGCCCAGGAGTCCTCTAGATTATTCCCGGCTAGGCTAAGTCTGGGATAACGGTGTGTCAAAGTTTTTGCTGTGGCAAGCGCAACGGAAGTATTGACCACTTCACCTGTGTATCGCGTAGCCCTCAAAAAGCTTTGCACTAACTCATCGAGTTCACTCAACATCAATGGTCTACCACCCTTCCCACATACCAACTTTATGATAGATTTTGTGCGCGACTTTGAGAGCTGAATCTCTTAATTTTTTTTGAACCCTCGAAGTGGTAGTTTCGGTCAACTTCTTTCGGTACTCTGGCATCGTAGCCGCAACACCATTGGTAGCAGCAAATTTCCCAATGACGTATTTTTCTTCGTCGGTATAATCTGTATACTTTGTCGCCTTCTAGATGTCCCTTGGCAGGTAGATTGAACAACTAAATCAAAATCAACTTGCCCAAGCCCTGATAGGAAAAGATTATTTATAAGCTTGAGTTTAGTGTTGATCTATTGGTAATATGTAAATAAAATAAAAATACTACAAAACTTTTGGGCTATATATTAATCACAATACAATGACAAGAACAGCACAGTATCAAAAATTCTCAAAAGGCAAGTCAAAAAAAGCTTGAAAATGTAAAAATATTTCCAACCTGTATCCTCTTTGTAAGGTCCTTTTTCCGTGTCAACTTCTTGAGTACTTGTGCACATCGGTTGCGTATTTGAATTACATTTTCCTTTTTCTCTTTTCGCTGAATTTTTGTCTAGGTATCTTATAAGTGATATTTTCGTGCTTGATAAAAATCTTGATCTGCGTGCTATGTTTATTTTTTTAACAGGCTTCGTACAAACTTAAAAATCGAATCCCACTAGACGAAAATCAATAGAATGGCTTCAATTTATGTTTCGACAACGTCCGAAATTACACAAAAATGTGACATGGAACGATTATAAACCACACTCTCCTCCAAAGATATTAAAAATTAGCGAAGGAACTGTATATAGGACCAAATAATGAGGAAATTCTTGGTACGTATTCCATCCTATTATTCAAGCTGTTCGTGTGGTATTAGTAAAAGAAACAAGACGGACAATACAAGAGCTAGCAGGAAGAAGCAAAAGATAACGGAAGTAAAACGTTTAGACAAAAGAAATCTATTGAAGGATCCAATAGTAAACAATAACCCCGAAAATAACAGTGTTATTAAAATTGATGATGAAGATGATTAAATCTTCTTGCATTCATACGATTTAGTTCTGATCTTTATTTTCTTTCCATACCCGACTTTATAACCAGTTAGGGTCAATATTACGATCTAAAAACGTTTTACCATCGAATCTGGAAGTTTTAGAATTTTTTTTGCGAGAATTATTTTTCGCGAATGGCTGACCTTTGTACAATACGCTAGAAATTTACGCGAATTGACACTAAACTTCGCGAAAATTGCTTTCCTTTATTACTTACTTTCCACTGGTATTTGATACCAGTGTAGGAAAATTAACTTTTTATCCATTAGCAGGCTAAGAAAAGAAAATATTCACAGTAAGGCCACATTTACTGGAAACAATTAGTTATTTTGCAAAATAACTGGAATGCTAAGTTATTTTGTAAAATGTCGGATCAAAGCCACTATTATACAAAATAACTGAATTTCAGATATTACCGGTAACAAATATATACTAACCGGTAAACCGGCATCGTATGCCGGGAGAGAGTTACGCTTCGCTATTTTAATGTAGCTGCGCCCTTCAGGCTTACCTCCCAAAACTACTCCTTCGATAAACTCTCTGTCAATAGGAGATATAAATGATAACATCAATTGTGAAAAAGCAGAAGAAATTGGTAGTATCAAAGTATCGACAACAGTAATCTTCCTGACGTTAAGATCAAATGAAAAGATGCAGCGAAGCCTCTTGCGTTCCTTTATAATTCAAATAAAATGAAACAAAGAGAAGATGACTTTGAATCATATTTTGAGTAAGAACTAACAACCTTTCCGTTATCTCTATTCAAGAACGGTATAATGCGAAAAATAAACAAGGCAGATTTAAAAAACATATTCCAGGAATATATGTTACATGAAGAACCAACTGGTTGTTTTTACACAGTTGATGGAGGAGCATTGTTAAGAAGAGTGTTTTGGAACAAAGGTTCCACGAAATTGTTGAGGAGTACGCTGATGATGTAAAAAACACTCCAGATATATTATCAATAAATCCTTCATACATAAAATCAAAAACTAATTTTGTCTGCTCCAATGAGGTAAATTTTTATTTAGATTCTTGTCCTTGAAAACCCCCTGACACGCAAGCTGAGAAAACGTCCTCTAAAGTTCAAGCTAATAGCAGACAGAAGTATTTCTCAATAATTAACCAAATAAAGTTATAGATACCTTAAATAACACACACAGGTACTTGGGAAAATAACGAAAACAAAGTAAAGAATATTAAAAATTTAACTTAAAGTATCATCCCAACGTCATTGCCATCCAATAAGCGCAACACACCATCTTCGACCGCTTGCTTTGATGCCTTTTTATTTAAAATGGTTTTAGTGCCAATTGAACAAGCCTGATCTGAGACAATGTTATCACTGTACCAAATGCTCTTGATATTCTTTACATACTTCCTCAGATTTGCTTTTACAATTATGGCCATATATATTATATCAGACTTTTACCAAATTTTAGCAAAAATTCACATTTGATCGATTTGGTTTTCTTGACCAAAATGATAACAAACCCAAATGAGTTTTCAATATCATCTGAAAATGCTTAGCCATACTGCTCATGTAATTGTAAATCACTTGCTGCATCTTGATTTAAGTGACATATAGTTTTTGAGAAATTAACAAGCATAGAATTGTAAACACTTCGAGCAATGAAGTGGTTGAGCCGATTTTGAAGATTATAGGGGACAAGCCTTTACAAACATTAATGATAAACACTGTTGAGTTTTATTTTGTGGAAATTAACTCATGACATGAAACCATATACGATTTTATGTACCATTCAAATTAATGTCTAATCCATGTATAATATAAATCTTGTATTTCAAAGTGTTTTTATATTGTTACCTGATATCAACGCTGACAATGAGTTGCACGTTGTCAAATTAGATCGAACTTGGCAAAAAAGGAAAAAAAAAAAAGTTCTCCAATTATTAGACTAGTATAAATTTGGAATAGAATAGTGAACAAATTTATACCATCTTGGCTTATTTAAAAAACACAGTTCCCCTCACTATAGACATTAAAAACAATATGCATTTCTTACTGGACTTAATTCTTAGTACACTTTGAACCCTAGTCAAGCTTAACATAGCTTTCCTCTTTTTCTCAACAAATTATATTCTCTTTTTCTACATTCATCAGAAAAGCTTTAAAAAACAGGATAATTTTTTAGTTTTTATCTTTTTTATAACTTCGGATGGTTCAGGGCGTTCTTACTTATTTTTTTTCTAAATCAATTAATCTTTGCTAATGAGCTGAAAATCTTCAATCGATGTTTTATAAAATCTTTTTTTTTATCATAAAAACCCTTTTTTTAAAATTACTAAGAGATTCCTATAAAAGCATTACAAGTCTTCTATACAAAGTCCTTGTTTCCATGATGCAAATGGTTTATAACGACAAACCATTTTAAACACACACACTTCAGTTTAATAAGAACTTGTAGGGTATTAGAGGGTTGGATGCCGTTAAAACATAAACATTGTATTTAAAAACCTTCCAAACAACCTGTTTTTCTCCTACACATAATTCAGGCAATTTAACATAAAATTACTTTTAAAATCCAGATTATAAATAACAGACAATCTACTCATAAAAGGAATGACTTTATGTTACATTGTTTTATTCCATGTCTTTGAAAAATATAATCTTTCGTTTAGAGCAGTACGATGGTCAAAATAAAACCCTAGCAACTAACTCGTCATGGTAACGTATCGTGCCTCAAACAGTTGCTTGTGTAAATGTGTTTGTAGGTCAAACCGCTACTTTCTGTTCTTTTTTCGAATTTTGTCTTTACGAGTTCTCCATGCTGATAACCGAACGTTACACCCAATATAAACGAGTTAGAGAACGCAAAAAACGCGTTTTTCGAAACGCGGATGATTGTTCTAGAATTTGAGGGCTATCTCTGCCATTCAATTCTGATTGGCCTAGCATTTTAACCTAAAGAAAACAAATCGAGCATAAACAAAGCTGCTGCTGCACCAAATGAAAAATACCAATGAGAAATGCAAAGATTGAAACAAAATGATAAAAAAAAAAAAACCTAATAAAAGTGTGATTTAGCAGTTGATATTGACCTGAATGGTTTTGTTAAGGGTTAATTTGAAGGGAAACGAAAAGGTCATTGGTCACGTGAAAGCTTTATCAATAAGCTTTGGTATATTTAATCAAGTAAAAATTGGAAAAAATTCAATTTTAAATCGATTTTCTCACCATAACTTATCAATACCAGCTTTAGAAAGGAATTATGTACCTAATCCATCCAAAATTGAGCATCCCCATCCTTCTATTTACTAACTTGTATCCTTTACTCAAATTCACATCAGTCAACAGGTAGAACCAACTCGATAATTTATAAAATTTATCCACTTACCGCTAATCTCCTCTTCTCCAACTCACCTCTTTTATAATGACAATCTATTTCATTCAAGTTAAGTTCTAATTTTTTCTATACATAAAAGTATAATCAAACATTTGTATCTATTCTGTGGTGTCTACGATTGGTGGTTTTTAACTGGAAGTTTGATATTTGTAAACTTTTGCTAATTTTTCGTGAAGAAATATCGGTTGAGACAATAATATTCATTTTTTAAAAAAATATATTCACGAGGAAAACTTCATTTTCGATAAAAAAAAAAAGAAAAAAGTATAGCAAAGTTTCCGTACATAACAAGACCTCAGGAAATCAACTAAAAATTTTTGAAAAAAAAATCGAAAAGTGTCGTTTTTTTGCACAAATTTTTAAGTTACCTAAGCACCTTCGAGAAGGGCACAAAAACAGCGCCACCACCTTTTAATTCGTTAACATCCTTGCTCCATCAGAATCACTTAACTTACGTTGCTTTTCTTATTATCGGGAAATTAGTGATATTTGCATCATCCCTTTCGCTCACTCCAAATCAAATGAAAGATTTATCAATATTGAAAATTCAAGGGTTTTAAGATGATTTTCCGATTTGAACAAAAGGGTTGTTTAATTTGCAAAAAAAACATTATAACGTAACGCATATGACAAAGAAAAGATACATATAAGATATTCTAGAATATTAACATCCCAAAGACAATCGTAGAAGCAATCAAGACCATCATCGCTATATAAAAAAAAAAAAAGAATAAATAGGTGTTTACATGCTATATCATTACAGCTTTAAATTAAAATTCCTGAAAAAGCATAATAAAAAAGTTACTATATTTACTGTGTTGAAAATAGAAAAAAAAAATTATAGTATTTCGGAAAGGGCAATTTTCGTAGATTAGTTTAAGATAAAACAGAATTTTTTATTTTTTTCACTTTTCAAAATTAAGACACGTTTAAAATCAGGTAAAAAAAATCAAGCTGTACTAGAAGGGACCACCGATTTTTTTTAGCCTAAACCTTATAAAACTACAATCAGCTACAATTAGCCTATGGGCCAAGTAGCCAGATCTTGATTATTGGGGTCACTTAAAATGAAAATTTCCCACAACATTTATCAAACAGTTAAACCCTTTGCTTTGGCCGTTTAAAATAGACAGGTGATATCCAAACTCTAAAAAATAAAAAAGCGCGGAAAGTGGCACGGCTGCGCTTTATTTATTGAGATAAAGAAAACTACAAATAGATAATTAAAAGAAAAAGTTAAGATTTTCTTTTCACATTCAAGATAACAAAACAAAAGAAACAATGTAATTTTTTCTAATGCATGGGACAACTATAATTAATCTAGCTTAGATTAATTATAACAGTCCTCTAAAAGTTTATTCTTATATGATTTTTAAAACAGTTGTTAGAAAAAACAAAATATTAAAAATGTAAACAAACATTGTGGGTTTTTTTTTAAATTAACGAAACTTATAATGTTGATAGCTTTATTTTACATCTTTGTTCTTACGCTTCATTTGGTTATACTTTTTTTTGCTTTTACGTTTGATAAGTTTTTTCACTTTTGCTATAAATGTTCTAAAAGTTGTTGTTTGATTAGATATTAAATTTAACAAAACAGAGTAATGGACACCGATGAATGGGAGTTGTCTACTTCCTCAAAACGACCAAAACACGACCGCAGTTGTGTAATCCATTGTAACGACGACAACCGTCGAAGATTATTTTAGTGTAAATCATATTTTGAAATTATAGTGTGGTTATGTTGGACAAGTGATCATCGGCGTTTTCCATTCTGTTTAGAAATTAAATATAATTAAATTAAACAATTATTGAAACGTGATGGAGGATAATTACATTTGTTTAAAAAGCAACCAATCCTTCGTAGTACGAACATATGAAAGAGTTGAATATATAGATAACTCTGTGTCAGAGTTTGTTAGTAGAGTATTGAAAAATACTGCTACTGAGCTGTACGAAAACAAAGCCAAATATCGTACGAGTTGTTATTAAACCTTTGTTAATAAAGCGAAAGTCCAAAGGGCTAGAAAATGCTACCCGGAATCCATAGATGCAGGCCAAACATCAGTTATTTAAAAAAAGTATAGGTCGGCCATCATCCCACAAGTCAAACGAAGAAGTTGACCACGCGATCTAGCCGTGCCATAAAAATTTATAATGTGTAACTTGTCAGAAGAAAGGAAGCTCGAAACTGCATTTAGTTCAAACAAAGGAAACGGGGGGCATTAATGTTAATCATTTATGGTGAATTGAGTGAAAAAATATTTTATCGTTGACCAAACAGTATTTCTTTTGCCTATGACGCTGTTGCAAATATCCTTTACCACAATTTATGCTAAGCATATGCAAAGAAGAAAACAAATGTAAAGATGATGCTAGAAATAAACTATTCGCGCATTCTTGTTGATATCGAAATTACACATTTTATCGAGGACTGTTTGAACATACCAGACATAAAAAATATTAAAGCATTGATTGGAAACAATATTGAAGGTGTCGTTTCTGTAAAGAACCCTCAGAGAAATGAGCATCAACAGATCATAACTCTTTCGACACAGTGTATGAGGAAGAACAATTAAATGAAATCGATAACCAGAATTTGCGGAAAAATTCGCAAGGAAATTTTATGCACAAAATGGAATTTTCATGGTAGTATCAAGAACTATGAAGTGCCAACACTTTTGCTTTCATCCCATCCTCAAATTCAAATAAATCGGCTTTTTTTCAATCGACAACACTGCCATTGCTGTATATCAACTAAACAAAGAAGAGAAGAGTGTAAGAATACTTAATATAGCTCAGGTAATACAGGATATAGGGGTCACCTTTAGAGGTGTAAATGTTCATGTTTGTCTTATAGCTTGTACCAAGGAGAGTAAGAATTGAGATGGTCTTTGGGCTAAACAGGCGAAAATTAAAAATTACGGGGGTTAAATCAGGAGGCATTGGAAAATTTTACACTAAAAAAAGGAAAAAAACGATGTTCAATAAATTGTAGTTAAAAGTTGTTTCAACTCATTTAAAGCACTTAAGCTGCACTGGTTATACCCCCAGATAGTCAAGCTAATAATTTGACATAATTAATTCAATACCTTCATCATTATAATGAAAACCAGGGGGTAAAATAAAATTTTTTAATAATTTTTTTTTCAAACTTTGTTACAACTATTCCAATGTGATACTTGTACTTTTTAGTTAGACGCATTTGTTACAATCAACGATTTGCCAGATATGCATGATTTGCTGGTAGGTAACAATTACAATGTTCTGTTAGTCTTCATCACTATCACTTTCATCGTCTGTTATAACATCATCTAAAGTGTCTTTGTTGTTTACTAGCAATACCACTACATCCTCAAGAAAAGCATCTTCTACCCACTCTATTTCGAAGTCATTATCACACCCATAATAAAAAACAAAAGGGAAATCTATAATTGCAGAAGCACTTCTTTTCCACATGGATGCAACGTAACTTGCTTTCTTATCATGCAGTGATAAAGTCGAATAGCAAGGTGGTAGTAAGGCTAAGTTAATCACGTTTAAATGTTTCATCTGAAACAACTCGCACCTCGCTGAGTTAACTTTTCTTTTTCGGGACTGATATAGCCGACAAACATCTTTCCAAATAATCTATTGTTTTTGGTGAAGCATCCCGATCACACCCAAGCTTGGGAAAAGCTTCTAAATAAACTGGGTTAGATGTTATGAGCTGCCAACACACCTTTTTACCTTTTCTAAAAAATGCGGATACAAAGTCATTGCCAGTGAAAGCATGAAATCCTATTAGAGCTCTAAGTATTTCTTCTGAGAATATCAAATTCACTAAAGCACTAAATTTTTCTATTCAACCCACGTCCATGATCAAGCTGTAAACGATCTTTTTCTCCAATCAGACCCAAAGAAAGAACTATTATGTCAGTGTCGGCTGATCGTGAACGAACAAATAATTACTTTGTGGTTTGATGGATTTTTGTTCAAAGCATTGATTGCATAGGGTATAACTTTACTGTCAGCTTCTTCCTGGTTACTAGATAGTTTATCATCATTACCAGCAAAAAAAAATTGTAACCATTTGACACATCCCATCATTTGATAGCACGGTTTTGTTTGTACCAAGTAAGTTAAGACAATTAGCTCTATTTTCTTTGACGTAGTCGAATATTAGGTTTATCATTTGCGTTTTCTTATCACTGTTCATCAAGAAGCGGTTAAAATCACGTGGTACCTTCATTTTGACAAATTTAACAGTAACTTTATATGATGTACTTCTGTTCATCATCTATGCCGTTTTGATACTAGATTTTCTTTAAGTATCAGCTACTAAGTCGACTCAGTCATAACCTTTGGGAATAGATGCAAGTATGGTTTAAAGTCACTCTTAAAAGTATCAGGTTGCTTTGTCAACATGCGAATTTGAGCGATTAAATCAATGATACACGCACCTACTGTATTTGGACAAATGTCTTGATTTTGGCAGACGGACTGTTGCTTGAATGTGCATAAAATGTCAATTAGCTTACTTTTTTGTGTTGTTCGACTTGATCCATCAGCGTTGGCTATACCACAGGTGAAAGCGGGCATTGTAACGGTGATTCAAAGTTTTCTTTTGCTTTGATGCGTTGGCTGATATTGCAAGGCTGATTTGCTTTCCAACTACATTTCTGTTAAATTCAACGGTTTTTGTGGAGTTGCTTGCTTTAATCTTGGCTGATTTTAATGAATGCAATAACAGGTTGACTCTTTTGCGATTTATTGGGTGATGGAAGGATGCAACAAACGTTTCATGACAGGTTTCAAAAATTCTAAGCCAGTCACAGTCTTCAAATGAGACTCCAGAACTGAGATTTACCAACTTGGATGATTCAATACCTGGGTCAAACGGATTTAAATAATCGTTTTCAAATACATCAATAAGGCTTTTTACGGGTTTCTCTGAGTTGTGAAATTATGACAGTTTTAATAGTTTGTACTCATTTTCGTAAGATTTTCTCTTTCATCTACCGTGTATTTTTTGCTTGCTATGCGAGGTTAAGACACAATTTGAGAACAAAGTTGCTATCACTTGCAAAATACTTAATCCCTCCTAAATATGTAGAAAAAAAAAATTGAATACATTATTCAACTGTTCAATCGATATCTTTCAGGGATCATATAACAGGAGTTCAGCGTTTAATGCAAACAATGCAAATTTAAAAACATAAAGTTATAAGGATTAATTTACTTCAACAAACTACTGAAGCAGACACAACACTTTATATCTCTTAATTTAGAATAACACGCATTTAATACATTAATATTAACATTTGGAGCCAACAATTATTTTTCTTACAGATTTCTTATTTATATATACCACCATAAATTTTATTATTACCTATTTATTTGTTGCTGATCAATCTCTGTGATAGTATGAAATTTAAAAGAAAGTTATTAAATACTAACCAGACATTTTTATGTCTCTGTTTATCGTTTGTTCGCCCCTTTGATAGATAGAAATTCTTAAGGGATATTGATCTTGTGCTTAAACAGACACACTGGTTTTCTCCAAAGTTTTTCTAAGACCAGGACAAAGTTCGTTCAAGTGAATAAAGGTGTGCAGGTAATATGAACCATAGCGAGCACAATTCATCTTGTTTAACGAAAAGTAAAACGGCATGAAGAACTCCCAGCTTTCAATCAACATATCGATATTATTCTCCAGTACAGCTAAATGTGCCATAGTTTGCTCATCCTTATGGAAACACTCTGTTATACTTTCTACGGCTTAGTCAATTAAATGTTAGTCTGGATTTTACGCGAATTCAGATAGACTAGATGGTACGAGTGAACTTGTGTGGTGAATAAAACGATTTAATAATATTCTTTCATGAGCATCGCCAAAAGAATTGTGCACAATCCAACCTTTTTATAATGACATCCAGACGAAACACCTTGTAAACTTCCTGATGTACACAAACCAGACTGATAGATTATATCCTCGAATCCAGATTCTCGCACAATTTCGCCAATAACCTTAAGAATATATTGCAAGAAATATATTGAAAGTTCTTCAAATTTAAAATTTTCCTGAACCAGATTTACAGATAGCATATATCAAAAGAAATATCTAAACCTAATTTCTTAAAGTAGCTAAAAGTTTTTTTTTGGTTTCAGTGTATTAGATAATTAGTCAATAAATATATATTTAATGTTCTGGTAAACACACTACAAATAATTAGATAGTAATTGAATTACATATATCTGTGCAGCGTGTATATCATAAAAACATCTATTGAAAAACATGGTTTATTAGTTATTTCATACCACAAAAATAGATATTTTCAACATTTACCAAAAGCACTGGCACATTACAAATAGTTCAACACTACGAAAACGTAACGACCCGAAAATCTAAATTGAAAATGAGTGGAAAAATTTAACATATAAAGAGGAAGGATGCTTCAACCCTTTCAAAGGGTTGAAGCATCCTTCCTCTTTATATTCTTTAAAGATTTATACTCTTTATAAGATTTCAGGCATGTAATTTAGGTTAGGTCTACTGCAGAATTTGAATGCATGTGCAGCAAGACCCTGATTGACCCTCATATCAACAGGCAGCCAGTATACCTTTAACTTGTGTAACAGTTTTTAAGTGATTTGTTGAGGCCTAAATACCAGGCAGAATTGACACTTGAAATTTTTGTCTAATGACAAGTTTAAACATTACCTGCTAACCAACAGTAAACCGGAATATTTCGTGCTCAATTTTATATAGGATGTTACATAAGTTAATGATACTTGTTTTGAGATGTAGGTAATATTTGGCATTAGAGAAGCATAAGATATATAAAGGAAAACTTCTTACCTGGATACAGACATCGCGAACTTCTGCGATACACAACCCTTTTAACCAATGATATTATAATGTTTTATTGTGGTAATATTTTTCTATGCTAAAAAGAATTCTTAAAATATAATTATTATCAAATAATAACATTATCAAATAATTATCATTATAAATAATTATCAGAGCAGTAAAAACAATATTACATTGTTGTAAATAAATCTGGAGATTGGAAAAAATTCCTTGTGTACTTAAAATCACAACTATCATTCTGGTCTGTAAATTACCAAAACAGTTAAAATTTAAGAATCTTTAATACTAATTTACTTGAAATTGCAGATCTTAATGTGTCTTTTTTAATATTAATTTTTTTCCGCAATTTTGTTATACAAACCAAAAACAAAAACCATTCTGATCTCTAAATTACATAGAATTTATGTAATATGACAAAAAAAAAAAAAAAAAAAATACAAAATTTTGCTGATATTGTCGGCCACCTACTGACAAAATTTTATGGTATCATCACTATTCCTTAACAAGTTATGAGCATTTTAGTGATTTGTGACGTCAAAATAGTCTGCAAGCTTATCCTATTTTGTTGCTTACCATTGGTAGATTCCAGAAACACCAAAAGTTTGCTTGTAACAAAAAAAAAAAAAAAAAAAAAAAACGAATTACATTTTGACCCTGGCTAATACTTTGTTCTGTTGTTAAGATGTAATTTCTGACTTTGTTTTGTTAAGCTGACTTGAATTAATTTGTACCCTGAATAGCTCAGTTGGTAAGATATCTGACTCCCAACAGTAATTTTCCAGGTATCACCCACTCAGCGTACGAGTAGCATTTGATTAAATTCAGTGCAATAAGTTTATGGTTGTCTGGCAGAGTGATTAGTTACCGTAAGCTTAAATGAGGGCTCTAAGTACACCAGAACCGTGGGTAATCATCTCTTAATAAGTTTGACTTTCAATGATCTCCCACTATTATAGGAGATATAAAAAAAAACATCATTGTTGTAATCACTTTGTTTGGAAATCAAATGCTCTTTGCATACAGAGGACAATCGGTTCTTCTTGACAATGTTTTGGCAATGTAACCAGCAACATACACTGCAACGTGCTTAGTGTCATCAACCACTTTTTGTCATTTAGAATTTTATTTAGCTTGAGCCATTAGAAGCAACCTGTGGTGAAAACAAAGGCAAGAAAGCTTAAGTTACAAAAAGCGTTAATGTTACAAATCACGTCCACAAAACTGCCAGTAATTCAGTTATACTAAAGCTACTGGATATAACAGTCTAAAGTACAATCAATACTGATTCTTTTGGAAACACTGTCTCCAGTCAAGTCATGAAGTTCGTACATGGGCTGTTTATTTCTCGTTAATTATCGAACAACAACCAACAACAATCTTTGCACCATTACCAATTATTAACGGCAGTCCTACAGAATGGGACAATCTCTATTGCACTATCAAAGAAGCAGAAAATCTATGTGTTGAAGTTTATCCGGATAGTAAAAAGACTATTTTATTTGATCTGTAGTTATATGCTAAATCAGTTCGTCTTCAAGAAAGACCAGATATTAAAAAGAACTTTGTGTTTCATATAGGGGAGTTACATATAGTGTTTATGCCACTTAAATCACTTGGAAAACTAATCGATGGAAGTGGACTAGACCAAGCCTTCGAAGAAGCAGGCCATTGTTCTTAGTTTTCTTTTGTGAAAAAGAACCAGACCAGGCATTGATCTTCCTAATTATCTTGGATAATTCAAGTTTTCAGTTCGTCACAGATCCTTATTTACACCTGATGGTTAATGATAAATCGGTGATAACTAATGCGATTCGTAATTCAACACCCGAGAACTTCTTGCTTCAGGTGGAGCGCGAGTCATCATAATATATTATAATATTGAATGACATGGCAATTGCTTACAAAATTGATATAAAAAAAATCCAAGTAAACACCCGCAATGAATTTGCAACAGTATTTGTTAAAATTATTTAAAGTGATTTTCGTTCTTTCAATAATATTAGAATGATTTTTGAAATTATTAGCTTCAGCATCCAAAGAAATCTTATCTGCTTTTAAAAGTCTGGAAGAAAACCTTTCCGATGAAATTGTTTACGAATTAGAGCTATTCGTAATGTAACTGTACTTCAAGAACCTACCATCTTCAATTACTTCAATAGAAAACCTGCACTAGGATATGTTTTAAAAGCACCAGCTTGAATCTGAAAAGCTGCAAACAACCAGAAAAGTATTAAAGCAAATGATTTTACATGCACATTATATAGTTTTGACATGGTAATTTTCATATACCATCAAATAACTTACCAACAGTTATTATTTATCTTGACATGCCTTGTGTCTCAAGCAAAATTTAGTAAAACAATTTTTTTTTTTAATTTTATGAGGCAACCTTTCATAAAGTATTTAATATAAACATCTTGTTGAAGCACGTTCACCTGTGCCCAAATTCGGTCTGTAAAGTAACTAGACAATAAAAATATTTTTAAATATATTTGTTAATATGAGAATTTGCAATTAATCACTTTGCAACAGCAGAAATTTGGTAACGGAGGTTTTAAAATAACGTTTTATTTATGGAATGCATCAAAATGGGCTAGTCTGTATTTTGCTGACCAGGCCATATCTCCTGTATTTTGGTGAAAAACCATGAAATTTTTACTGAATTTGTATTAAAGCTAGACTTTTTAATTGACAAAATGATTTTATTTTCTTGCCTTTGACAGCGATTTTACACACCAGTATGTGTATTTTGATTCTGGTCTATATAATTACCCTTCAGTCGGTTTTATTAAAATCCTTTTTACTTTTAATCTTTTAGACACCTTTTATTCATTTTATTCTGACAAAATTGTACTTCTTAAACGTTTTTTCTTTCCAGAATCCATGAAGTTCATCTTGAAAAAGTAATGCTCAGTTCAAATTATTTCTTCTCCCGAAATCCTGTATTTTTTGCAATAAAAGACTGATGTATAAAAAAAGTGTAAGAGAATTCACAAAACAATGTGTCACACAAACTGTGGAGAAAAACTATTAAAAACTTCCAAGAAACTAACCAGCATGAACATGTCCAACATATATTAAATAATTATTATCTCTTGTTTTCTTTTGTTACTTTTCAAGTAAAATGTTGTTTTTATTTGACTAATGTCAGATGTGTTATATCTTTTTTAAATAACCAGTTATTAAACGAATACAATATGAAGAAAGCATATGTATCCTTTTCATTACATCTATAGATTAAAAAAAAAAAAAATTTGCGTTGATTTTAAAGATCAGTCAGTCACAAAATTTTGAAATACACATATTAAATTAATACAGCAATATGATGAAGAAATACTTAACAACTTTCTGATGTGTATAAGTCACATATTTCCGATTAAAATCAGGAAGTCAATTCATTTTTTTTTTTTTTTTTTTTAAAGTTACTTTCTGCAAGGAAAAAAGCTTACTAAGAAGTAAGCTAAATAAAGAGATAAAGCAGATCTTACAAAGATTGATAAAGATATCTGTTACATTTGACCTAAAGGGTTGGATATCATAAACCAAAGGAAAACAATCAGAAGGCAGAGAGTTTTACAAGCAAGCAGTATGTGGGTAGAGGCTTGATGAATATGAAGATATAGATATAGATAAACTGAGTTCACTACCATTCATCAGCACAGATGGAAGGAAAGGCGTCTTGAAATGATTAATGGAAAAAAGCTTTGTTTTGAATCAATGAATGACGCCCGCCATTTTATTTTTATCAAGGCTTGAAATGCTAAAAAGTTTAAAAAGATCCGGTTTCAAAAACACCCCATTATCTCAAAAGTAACTTTCACTTCTCAGTAATGTGCCAATCTAATTGTATTACAGTATTATTATGAAGTGTTGTAACTTAGCGTAACATTATGTAAGTCTTTATAGAATAGGGTATTATTATGAGAGAGCTCATTATAGCCACACGTATTATTATGAGCGAAGTTATTATAACAGAATATTAACAAAAGAGAACTTATTACAGCATAGCATGTTATAATGAGAGTATTATCTTTTATATCATAGCATCAAATTATGAAAGAACTTTTACAGCATAGTGTATTACTATGTGAGAACAAAATGATTACCTTGATCGTTGTTGAGCTGCTTGGAAAGCCACTTTGTAATCAACAGGGTCTAAGAACTGACACAAAACCATCACCTAAAAATAAGTCAAACACAATTAACAAAGTATAAAATCAATAAATAAAGGTTTGCGAAAACATGGCAAGCTTTTTGGCAAGCCAAAGTTAAAAATGGTATATGGTAATTGATGATAGAAGAAAACTGCAACAGAATTCAATAAACAACAAATTTTCTTGCGCTACCAGTGATTAATATAAAATAAAGTTTTAGAAAAATAGAATAAAATGATTATATGGTATATCGCATGCATAGTGAAATAAAAATATTGTTTTTAATTAAAAATATATTTCAACTTAAAATGAATTCAAATGTAACTTTACAGTTTATGAAATATCCTCCTTTGTAAAGACAGAAAATTAAATATTAAAACAATCTGTTTACATTCGAATGGAATGTTCATGATTCTTTTTTTAAGCGTTTAAATAAACTAAAATCTCTGTGGATAGTATTGAAATTAATTTCGATTTTGCTTTGATTTGGTAGCTAACAACAAAGACTTCATATCTTATTGTCTCAAAAAAATTATTTTCTACTGTTCAAATATTATTAATAGAAAAATGGAATGGCGAGGAAAAATATGAAAAAAACAAGCACAAAGTTTGGCTCGAATTTCGGCTAAAAAATCTGCGACGTCAGCAAAAAAACCTTCCTTACTAAAGAGAATTTTTCACGCTGTTGCCAAATGATCTCCAGCTGCGAAGCACACTATGCTCGCTTTTTTGCTTTCACAAAAAACTTGAAAGTTACAGATATACCATAACCAACGTAGTCTACAATTTATAAGTTATAATCTTTGGAGAAATAGTTTTTCTTAAACATATCCTACTTCTGTAATATAAAGTCACATAAAAGGATTTTATTGAGGTGAAAATCACAATTTAAGTTGCTTGAGTTTAATAAAAAGTTTGCTAACATGAAATTTAGGTTTGCTCACATATCAAAGAATTACAATTTAGTTTTTCAGAATCACCTTTTATTAAATATCGTGTAGACTTATGGAGTTTTAACAAACTTTATTTGAAAATGCAACCATTTTTTATACTCCTAAATGAAGATATATCTAAAATCCTATTTCATTTTTTCTAATTCAAACTCCCTAAAGTTCACTTAAATATTCTCTATATAAAAATTTTAAACGGCAATATCAAATTATTTTTCAAAACAAACTGAGGTCAAACTGACCCACAAAACATTTCGACATAAACCTTATGGAAAGTAAAGTATAAAACTAAATATTTAATATAATAATAGAAAAACATGTTCTATCGGACTTTTAAAATTTCAAAGTTAGTTTTGCTTAGAAGGATGCGACAGACTGGTGTAGAGAGACAGTACATTGAATTTGAACACTACTTTTAGAACCGGGGAACCAATAAGGCTGAAATGAAAAGTTTAAATGGGCTAAAACTTAAAAAAATTTTTTTTTTAAATATTCTGGCAAATCTTCTAAAAAATTCTAAAAGAATCAGAGCATAGACACTTGAGATAAACAAAGAATGCGTTTTTGGCAACGAAATATACCAGTTCAGAGAGCCGTATAAACTTGTGCCCTATGCGTAAAAATTTACCCTTTATAGTCCTCCAACTTCCGGGCCAAATTAAGAAAAAAAGCACAAAAAAGTAATTTTAACTAAATCAATTTATTTTTTGGGCACTTTTGGGTGTGACCAAGAGGCATGAGAATTTTTCTGCAAATTCAGGACTGTTGCTTTTCTCCGTTTAGGAGCCTGCAACTCCATGCAATAAACCAGAAAAATTTATATGGCCACCTTGCAGAAGGGGTGATTAAAAATTTTTGTTTGAGTTCAATATGAAAACAGCCAATACTTGAGGTTAACCATCAAATAAATCATAATGAAATCATAAATAGAAATAATTATTTTAAACATCATACAACATTAGGTAGGGTCACACTAAAATTCTCAAGGACCAAATTTGATTTTTTGATATTTGAGTCTGGCCTATATATCTATTAGATATTTTCTGAAATATGAAAGGGGTCATTAATTAATACCTTTTATAAATATCTTTTGTATTACCTTTGATGAATATTTTAACATTGACTCAAATTTTGGCAAAATCCCCATATAACAAAGATTTAAGGCCAAGTTTTGATAAATATTCAACACACAAACATCAATAGATTTAAATTGAATTGAAAAAAAGATTTGCTTGTTAAGAATTTCAAATTTATTTAAAAGAAAATTTCATTTTTATTTACTCATACCAAGCAAACGAGCGACTGAATGGCAGTCTTCAGTGAATATTGTATCCTATATACCAAAAAACATTTTTCTTTCTTAAAAGTTTGATCAACATCTTTAAAACATTTTGTATTTTTTTAATAAAAATACCGAGGTAAATTAAATATTTGCTTTCCTCATTGCTGCCTACAAAATAATCTACCTAAAT
Organism: Euphysa ruthae; assembly: GCA_035046665.1. NCBI lineage: Eukaryota > Metazoa > Cnidaria > Hydrozoa > Anthoathecata > Corymorphidae > Euphysa > Euphysa ruthae. The sequence goes on from JAUZNK010061937.1 coordinate 22,552, forward strand.
TATTTTGTTGCATACTTATTTTCGCATATGGGCAGAATTTACACCTTAATTTTCACACAATAATTTTATTAAAAATACGACAAAAAGAAAAGAGATAAAAAAACCAAGAGATAAGAAGCCAAGAGATACAGATCTTCATAAAAACTTTATACTTAAACAGGTAAATTATAAAACTGTAATCCAAAAGCAAAATATACAGTGAACAAAACTCGTGGAGCCATTTTAGAGGAAAAAAACAAATGAGGTGAGGTTATTTTAAACCAAAAAATTAAGATGAACTAACAAGAAAAACTATGCCCGAATAAGTGCTAGTGAGCTATACTACAATTTTTTTTCATTGTCTAGGAACAAATATTTAATAAAATATCATTTTGAAATCTTACCTGAGTATATGCCTTTTGTTTTTGGCAACATTTTATCATATTTCTGTAAACCTAAGCAAAAAAATCAAACAAACTTTAGCAATAAAAAAAAAAAATAATATTTGCAAACAAAATTTAAACCCATCTTGAATTTTTACAAATTAACAATTCATTTACTAAGGTGAAATTTTCAATGATTTTGGAATTTCTTTTTCAAATTAAAAAAAAAAAAAAATAGAAAAAAATGAATACAAACAAAAAATATAAAATATAATACAAACTCTAAAAATGAAAAGCCTCTTTGAAGACCAGAAAAATCAATAGAAGCTAATAACGCTTCACCAACAGTTATAGAAACAAAGTAACATGTATGCAAGCAATTTATAAAAATGAAAAACCTCTTTGAAAATCAATCCAGAAAAATCGATAGAAACTAATAACACTTTACCAATAGTTTAAAAACAAGATGACATGTATGCAAGCAATCTGTAACAATGAAAAGCTTCTTTGATTACCATTAACACAAAAAATCAATAGAAATAATATTTAAAGTGAAAATACTGGTGGAATTGTCCTTTTAATAGCTGAACAACTATAGACTGAATGAAATCGTTTATTTTGGTGGTTTTCAACGTTTATCTAAAGAGATCTTGGTATGAATAGCGAAGTGCTTTGTAGGGACTTGCTGAGAAAGTAGAGGTTTAAATAACGACATTTTTTGAAAAAATTTAAAAACTAAAATTCATTAAAAAGTTTTTGAAAAAAAAATTGTGAAGTTTCATTTTTGGTTCGGAAATGATGATGAAAAAAAAAAAAAAAAAAAAAAAAAAGAAAATTTTGGACACTTAGCTAAATGGATTAAAAAATGTGCTCTATGCTCCTCTTCTATATTATGAAAGATTTTAAGAAAAATTTAAAAATCCTATTGCTACATTAAAAAATTACATCGTCAAATTTAGGAAAACCATTTTCAGGTCCAGTATCAAGAAAAAAAAAAACTGTTCACATCCTTATCATAAAAAATTAATTCCTAATATAAATCAAAATTTAAAAACTTAATCAAAGGAAATTTAAAAAAGATATTGAATTATAAAATGCTTTAAAAACGTTTAATAAAATTCAAAAAATGATTTTTGGGCCCAAACCTCCAAATGAGAACTTTCAACAGGTTGTTATAAGTTCCATCTATATCCCTCTACCGAAAAAGTTCCAAAAAAAAAAAAAAAAAACATCCGATGAGTTATTTCAAAGAAATAAAATACAAGTCAACTTCAATATTCAAATGAATGATCTTATTTTTTAATATTCACTTTTTTTTTTTCTTTTAAATCTCCAAAAACCTTTGTTGTACTTTAAAAATATATATATAAAAAAAAAAAAAAAAAAACCGATGAGTGATTTCCAATCATTTACGAATGTATGGATGGTCGTGGATTCATTGCACCTTGGTCAAATTCACTAGAAGTCCATTGGACTCTGAGTATGTGTTTGATGATAAATTTTTTTGAGATATGCTGAGGGGGGAGAAAATGAATTTTGATGTTCATTTTTAAGTAATATTTTCTAGGTGCATCAATATGCCAGCACAAAGCGCCCCAATTATTAGAATTAATTTTGGAAATCTAGTGTAGCTACAAAACGGAAAAAAGGCAACTTGAAGTTCTACCTTATCATCCCAAACACTGCAAGGCACAGTTCGACTGAAGAATGAAGTAGTAATCGAGCCTATCTCAAGATAACATTTCATTGCATTTTTGTAGTTGCATTCCACTAAAATACAAAAAATATAAATTGTGAAATATAAGAAAAGAGTTTTAAAAGATTATATTTATAATAATATATTATAATATTATATATATTTATAATACGAATATTTGATTCTTTTGGGCCTGCATCTTATAAAGACTTGGGCATGTTAAAAAAAGGATCAGCTGTTCTAAGCAGGACCTGTTTTAAAAGATTTCACTATGTAATAGCACTAGAGGAAAATATTATCCAAGGAAGGCGAGAAAGTTTATATTTAGAGTTAATAAATGGAAAATTATATGCATAAACTAAGATAGACATAGAACACTTGTAGATTTTGTTCATAACAACAACAAATACCTATACTAAGGTCAGCCATTGTGCGCAGCCATACAATATTTCTTGGATTTCTCTTCACACAGTGCGTAGACAAAACAGTTAGAACAGGTAGCACCTTAGATTTATTAATGCCAAATTTCCTAAAGCACATTTAAAATAAGTAGCAAATTTTAAAATATGGCAGAAACATCTTAAGTCCAAGCATTCAAATTGGGAATGCATGTTTGAGCTTTGCACAGTTTGTAATACAAAACTGATAAAAAAAACTCCATACTTTCAAAATTATATTGCTGGAGTAAAGAAATCGTCAGAGAGGAATTTATAGCCTAAAATGTAAAAGATATCACAAATCCTCTTGAGTTAATATTGAATTCTAATGTATTCATTAAAGATATAATGGCATTATTCACTTTTATTAAAACTGAATCAAATTTGTGAAGATTTCAATGATTGAAGACTTCAATGACAAATAAATTTATAGGAACCAAGTAACCTGAAAAAATGCATTAAAATTTTTTTACCCATCAGAAGAGGTAGGCCATAGGTGGGTATATGAATCTTTCAAAACCAACTCTTCCATGCTCTAAAAAAAATTTTTTTAAATATTAACAGATTGTAATAAGATAAAGATGACTTCTTCTATTCTTTTAATTGTTTTGAAAATCTTTCGAAATTTAATGTTGCAAGGAGTGTTTGTTGAAATTACTTTCCAATAATAGTCAAGCCATTCTCATTAAATTGAGGACTAAATTATCAGATTTTTCAATTTTTGGTTTAGCGGTTTTGAATTAAAATCTAGTTCAAAAATATTTAACTAATTTTTATATAAATTTTTTCAGTGCTTCCCCGTATAATAATAATAATAATAATAATAATAATAATAACAATTATATTAATTATTTTAATATTTGCTCACTGGACCAGTTTTTATTCAATTTATTGTTTATAGGCATTTGTTTTAAATTTCAGGAGAATGGTTAGAGTTGGTGTTAATATACTTCAAATTACTGTTATATTTGTAATATTTGACAGCGGATCCAAAATTTAGATTCCAACAAAATGCAACAATTTAACTTTATTCATTAACAATCAATCTTACCAAATAAAAAAAATATTAAAAAAAAAACAACATTTTCTTATAGAAAAGCATGTATAGATAAAAAATTCTTGTAACAATAATTACTTGAAAATTGGATCAGCATGTAGTAATTTTATAGTTATAAGGATTTTATTATTTTTTTTTTAATGAAAGTTTTCAAATGTTCTAAATTCATAAAAAACTAAGAAATATGTAATATGCGGGTATTCAGAAAAATTAACACATTTGAGCTTTTTTTAAATAAAGTACTTAATAACTTTGCAAATTTGCTGAATGTCATGAGTTTGATCTGAAAAAATAAACAGTATAAACTTGATCAAAACAGCACTATTATGTAACAACTTACATCAGAAGAGCAGAGCAATGCTGTCAAACATGACAAGAAAATTGACAGAATCGTATCTTCCTAAAAAAGAAAATCAATCTGGAATTAATTATCAAATATAAAAAAAATTTATATAGGCCTTTCTCCCAAAAATCAATGTTTTCAGAATGGCATTACACCAGACAGCATTTGAATTTTTAATACTTTTCTAAGAAGAGTGGATGTTTTTAGAATTTAAATAAAAATATAGAACTTAGAGAAAATTGATGTATAAATGGTGATATTTTGTATCAATCCTTAAGCAACCATATATAAACTTGTATAAGAAAATTCTTGGAAAAGCCCTTTCAATGATTTGAAATTTTTTATATACATCAAAGGAAACTGTTTTAATTGTCACTTTTTCATAGTTAGAAGTTTTCAATTTACGTTCATATAATAAAACTTCTACAAGCAAAGAAATTGTCTACGAAGTAAAATTCTAACAAATAAGATTCCACTAATTGGTTAATTGGAATTGTTTTTTGAAAAAAAAAAAAAAAAAAAAAAACAGAAACAAAGGAACAACTGTAAAACGCAACAAGAGGTACATCTTTAGAGCGAACTCCACTAATAATAAAATATTTAGGCCAAACAACAAACAAAGATAATTTTGGGTAAAAAAAGTTGAACCAGAAGTAACAAATACATTTAGTGTTTTATTAGGAAAAGATTTAAATCAATACTCAAATAGATTGAAAACATTGCCTTAACAGATTGAAAACATTACATTAACAGAATGAAAATTTTACCTTAATAAATTGAAGAAATTTTAGAAGATCTTCCCTGAAAGAAAGATTTTAGTGTTTATAAGGAGTGTTCAAAAGGAGGTAACCACCTTTTTTAAATATTGAAGTTTTTGTCATTAGCTCCTAATGGTATACAATTTTTTTATTTAACCAGTGGCAAGTAATATTATAAATCAATGGAAGTATGTCAAAGAAAACCAAAATTCTCAATTTAATTTCCTTCCCGTATCATATCAAAACCACAGCAGAATACTCAAAATCCAGTCAGTCTAAACTCTGATACACCTGGAACAAGTTGTAATATGAGATTATCTTAGAACTGATATAAAAAAATACTATTAGCTGATACCAACATAACACAATTATACCAACATGGCACGATTATACCAACATGGCACGATTAAACCAACTTAGCACAATTATACCAACATAGCACGATTATAGAGGAAAAAATATTGTTAATAGAGGGAATAATGCAAAAAATTTTATCATTTTTCTCAAGGACATTTTGTCTTGGAATATTTCATAATTTTTTCATACACTTTTAACATTTGAATTAGTGTGTTAGTCAACTTAAACATATACAAACTTTTTCTCTACTTTAAATATATATGTCAAAAAAATATGTTGAAAAAGGCAAGCATAAACCATCTAATATCTTTTATGTTATTTATATGACATCAGATGACAAATCAGATGACGATCTTCTGTTTCATAGTGCAAAACACTAAGCTCTAGACCACAGTTTTAAAAATATACATAGTTAAAATATAAATTTATATAAATATAAATTATAGTTAAAAAAAATAGGGAGAAATCGTCTTTTTTCAACAAGAAAATATTTTTAAAACTGCTTTTATCTAATGAGTTGATTCTAGATTGAAATATAGTGAAAAAAAAAAAAACTTACCTTGTAATAAAACACTGTAGTTGATTAATGACTAGCTTTTCATTTTCACATTTCAATTCTGTGATGTTCCCATCCATTAAAACATTCAAAACTGAAATTAAAACCATGTTGTCATAACGATAGGTAATATATCTTTCAACTTTTTAATTTATTTAATGAAATACAATAGAAATTGTCAAAAATGTTGAGATAATGAAGGCAGCACTTGGCTTCTTTATTTTCCTTTTCATGCTCATAAATTATATGAATTGCATACTTAAGGAGGTTTAATAAAAGTTGCCCGTTTGTTTGATTGTTGGTTTGAGAAATTTTCACAAACAGAAAATATTGCTTTATTTTTTAAAAGTGAGAGACAATAAGATTAGTCCTAAAGAATGAGGATTAAATTTCTACATTGTTTCTCCAGTTTTGTCACCGATTATAGCGAAAAAAAACTTTTTATGCTTCTTTGAGTTGCATTTGATTGGGTAGATAGAGTTATTCTAGCATATTATGCAAGAAGATTGCTTTCCTAATGCTATAATAAAATCACTCCTGAAGTAAAGAAATGAAGATTAAAATTAAAGTAAAGCAAGGTGATATCCCATCTCCACTTCTTCTCAATTTTGTAATCAATTAATTTTTCACTATGGTTTAGATTTAGTCAATTGCCCTTTACATCAGAATCATTAAGACAATATTTTTAAAAGGTTTATAGACTTGCTATTGCAGTTACTTGATATACTTGGGAATTAAGGATTAAAAGGTTTTGAATTATCCTGTGAAGTGATGTACAAGCTTTGATGCACTCCATCAGTATAGAAGAGGAACATCAAATAGAAGCCAATTGTTATTAATTGTAGAATTACGTGATGGCAGAAATCAATAGAAGCGACTGTACATGATATTTTTGTATTAAAATTGTTTTGATTTGTCAACTAAGTATTATATTGAGAAAGAAATCATGTCATGAATTTAAATAATTTATTACAGCTACGTTTTGGGAGATAAACTTCTCCCATCTTCAGGAAATTTTAAATGGATTAAAAAGGTTTATATAGTTAATAACAGGCTCAAAAGTGATGTAAATGTAGTGATAGAAATGAATTAACATATTTAAATTAGGATATAGGGGACTGAAAAGTACAGTCGTTCGTATGCGGAGTATAAAGATAGAACTTATTTGCAGATGACAGGAGACAAGATTTCAGGAAGTGTGCATCATATGCGGATTGTGTGGTTTGGGTTTTAAAACCTGGTCTCCGTTAACAGGATCTTCCTTGATAGTCCCCATATGAACAATCGTACTTGTCAATCCACTATATCCTAATTTCAAAAATTTCTTATGAGCCTAAAACTAATTTAGTAATTTTTCATAAATAATTACATAATTTTCATACATAATTTTCTTTCAAATTTTTCATGAATTTCATATGATGTCAGCACTTTCTCACAAAATTATTAATGCACAAAATGGTAAATATACAGATAAATTTCTTACCCACTTCCCAGAAATTCTTTGCAGCATTACGTAATGCCTCCACTCCACGTTGTAAACCACACAAAACTGAAGAGATGTGGAAAGAAAGCTAAGAAATAAAATTGCATTATTTTTTTGCTTCTTTAAATCTATCACTTTCTGTAAGGCTAAAAGACACTATTAGGCAGAAAGCTAAAACAAGAGATAAAGATAAAGCATTACTTAAACAAACTGAGAAAAAATTGATCAACATTAGACATTGACATTGGAAATCATAATCTGCAGGAAAGCAATCAGAAGACAGAGTTTAAGGAACTGTACTGTTAAAGAATGAGTAACAGATGAAAACCTTATGTTCCTTGAGAAAATCTTAAATGAAGGTGCTAATTCTTTGAAATCATCAGAGTAGTGTCCATGGAAATACGTATAGAACAATGAAAATGAGGCTTTCTGTTATGGAAAAGTGATTGATTTGAGCCAATATCAGAAAAAAAAAAGGCTGAATATACGATTCTGAATTTGGACAAGAAAATGCAGACATACAGCAGAGGCTCCCACTTAAAGAAGGCAGCAATACTCAGTACACGATCAAATGCAGCCTTATAAAGTATACTCCAGGGAGTAAAAGAGTGCCGCAGCCGGAATAGAGATCAAATCTTCATGTCAACCGATTTTGCGATGGATTCAATGTAAGAATTCCAAGAAAAGTTATTGAGAGCGTTAAGCCTAGCGATTGAATCTGCGTAGATTCAGTGAGTTCACTATCATTCATCATAAAATGATTAGAAGACCTTACTTATTTGATAGGACAGTAATTAATAGGATCATAATGCTCTCCGGTATTTTTGAATAATGAGACAATGGACGACTTCGAGCAAAAGGGAAAACAGAAAACAGTGATACACTTCTTAAACAATCTTAAAATAATAGGAGAGATTTCTGGAGAACACATTTGTAGCATGATTACAGGAATTTCATCAGGGCCAGTAGCTTTAATAGGACAAAAGTAACGATAACATTTTTAAACATTTTAGTTATTCTGCTGTGCTGAGATGAGTCAAGTTAGTGGCAGTCTTAGGTGGAAAGTCGGTCAATATGTGTCAAAAATCATGTTGTGGAGTTACTGCTGAGCAGCCAAAAGTTCTGCCTTAATTCTAACAAAGGTAACAACCTCGGTTTCTCTAGATCTGATAGATTCAGTGATCAGATGTTAATGGACCTGAAGTATTAAAGGGTAAAAGCATTTACCCTCCTCAATGACTTTTGCAGTCATTGCAGGCTCTGGTAAAAAGACGCCATATAATATTCAAAACTTAAAGTATACAGCAAAAAGCAAAGTTAGCTGAAATTCTGTTATGTGGGAATCGAAGCGGAAACCTAGAAGAATGCCTATTATCACTTCATAGAACCATTGTTTGAGGTGCTTATTAAAAGTCACAATAGTTCTGTGCAAATTATCTTCTGTAATTGTTATTGCGGTTAGTAAAAAAAAAAGAAAGATTAAATAAAATTGAAAAAATAGAAACGCGTACGAAAAAAAAAGGAATCATCAGAATGTTCAATTATAGCGAATTAAGCATCATAAATAAAGGTGACTTGAGATTTTTTTAAAGATAGTAAAACTTTTGACACCTTTTATTTCACAACTTAGAGAATTAAATGATTGAAATTTGCAGACTTGTTTTTTATTAAGTTTAAACACATGTGACGCTCCAAGCAAAAACGTGTATATTGTCTTTAACGTTTTGTTTAACTCTTCTAATAATGCGTTAAATAACGCAGTT